>JASDQU011247497.1:13025-25676 GCA_032191745.1 Picea mariana
TGGCTTGTACCCAGTTTCAACTGCACCTGGTACCTAGACCCTTCTTCCTTTTCTTTTAGTGAGAACTGTGAGGTAGCTGGTTGTCATAATACAATTTCATTTGGCTCCCATTCATCAAACCTTCTTTCGATTCTCCATTCAGGGTCTTCAATTGTGCAACTCCTCCTTCTGTGACACAGGAAACTTCAAATGGTCCTAGCCAATGTGTCCTGAAATTCCGTGGGTGATTCATGAACTTGTTGTCATATAACAATACCAAATATCTTTGCTTAAATGCTTTTCTCCTGATGTGTCTGTCATGATAAGCCTTTTCTCTTTCTTTTTGTACCTACTGATGAAATCTTACAATAAAATTGTCTTCTTCCAATTCCAGCAACTGCGCAAGCCTATCTTGAACAACGTTTATGTCATCCATGCCTATAAATGCTACAATTCTTAATCTAGGAACCAAGTATTCCATAGGTACCACTGCTTCCAAGCCATTTACTAACTTAAATGGGGTCTGCATTGTTAACTTCTTGCAGGTAGTTCTGTAGGCCCATAACACTGCTGAAATTCTTAAATCCCAATCATCTATGTTCACACTACAAATCTTCGTCAGCGTTGTCTCCAATATCTTATTGAAAGATTCGAATGTACCATTTTCTTGTGAGTGGTATGGAGTACTCTCTGATGATGAACTTCAAACTCATGAGTCAAGGCTTCAATAGTTTCATTAATAAAATGAGTACCTTGATCACTCATAAGGATCTTTGGTCATCCAAACCTAGTTATGATATCCTCAAAGATGAACTGTGTAGTTGTAGTTTCACTACAGTTCTTAACTGCTCTTGCTTCTGCCCATATGGTCAAATACTCTGTCACAGTGATAATATATCCATCTCCTGTGCACCTCCCTAGTGGGTTAATAGGTCCCACAGAGATAATGGCCCATTTCTCAAATACTTGTAATGTTAATTGTGGTGCTAAAGACATCTCATCTCTCCTAGAAGGATTTCCTACTCATTGACATACATTACAGGCTCTGTAGCATTCCTTGGAATCCTTATGAGAACCTTCTGTGTTGTTGCTTTCCCTACATAGTGTCCTCCTACGATGCCTTCGTGTGCTTCTGCCAGAATTAATGGTCTTTCTTCGTCCATAACACATCTCCTCAATATCTCATCGGGTCCCATCATATATATCTGTCCAGCTATAAGTGAAAAATCTGCAGCACGAACTACCAATTGTTTCTTCTGAATGACTGTGTCTTCGCGAGGTGTCATTCCTGTGGACAAGAACTGAACTATCTCGGCGAAGTGATCATCAACTTTCCTGATGGCCAACAACTGTGCATCTGGAAGTGTATCCTCCAAACTAGTAGGTTCCTCTCCATGCTCCAACCTGGATAAATGATCAGGTCCTTTATTCGTTTTCCCTGGCTTAACCACAATCTCAAAGTCATATTCTTGGAATAGTAGTAGCCATATGCATATTCTCCCCCCCAACACTATCTTGTTGACTAAGGATTTCAACGCAGAGTGATCAGTAAACATCTTAAAGTGTCCTCCCAATAAGTAGTTTCGAAACTTCTATAGTGCATACACCATAGCTAAACCTTCTCTTTTGGTGGTAGTGTAATTTATCTCACCTGTAGAGAGATTCTTGCTAGAAAAAGATAGCAGGTGGTCAATATCTCCTACTCCTGGTTGTGTTAACACTGCTCCTAACGCAATAGATGAAGCATCGACATGAACATGGAATTCCTTACTCCAATCTAGGAAAACCACAAGATGCGCAGTAACCATTTTCTTCTTTAGTGTGTCAAAGCTCTGGTGGAATTCCTCTGACCATTCAAACTTACAATCTTTCTTTAAAATATTTTCCATGGGTGTTGTTATCTATGCATATCCATTAATGAACTTCCTGTAGTATCTAGTATGTCCCAACACAGTGCGTAGCTGTCTAACCGAAGTAGGGGTAGGTAGATCAACAATGATGGAAATATTGGAAGGATCTACCAACAGTCCTTGCTTACACACAATATTCCCTAGCAGCACTCCAAAGGGTGAAAAGAAAATACATTTCTCCAGGTTCAAGGCAATCTGGCATTGCCTGCACTTATCCAACATTATTCTCAAACATTCAATATGATTTTTCAATAAGCTAAACACGGTCCAATCATCAAAATATGCTTCCAAAAATTTATGTAAAAACTCCTTGAATGCTTCGACCACCATCCTGGAAAATATGGTTAGTGCATTCTTCAATCTGAAAGGAATCACAGTGTACAGAAAAGAACCCCATTCTATCACAAATGTGGTCTTGTGTCAGTCTTCCTTATCAATTCTAATCTGATGATAACCTGAAAATCCATCTCTGAAGGAGTATACCTCTTGTCCTCCTACATTATCTAGAACTTCGTCAGTAAAGGATGTAGGGAAGGGGTCATGTATACATGCATCATTCAATTTCCGTAGATCTACACAAATCCTGATTTCTCCTGTCTTTTTATCCTGGACCACCATAGGGCTAATCCACTTTGATTCTTCAACAGGTTCTTTGATTCCTGCTTCCAACATTCTATCTAATTCAATCCTAACTTTTTTCTTATACTTGGGATTAAGCCTGTAGGGTCTCTTCTTGACTGGCCTTGCATCTAGTTTCAAGGGGATCTTCATTTCTCCCATAGGCCCTTTAATGCCCTTCATGTCGGTGAACTTGGTTGGGAACAAGTCTTGATATTCATGCAGTAATTTGGTAATATTATCAATAGTGGCATCATCCCAATAATATCCAACGTTCGCCAACTTGGGTGCTTTCGCTGTTCCAATATTAACTTTCTTGATTTTGATTGGTTGTCCAATGAAAGTTAGTTCAACCCTTGACCCTTCTATGTCTCTCTGTCCTTCAGTTTCTGCAATGTTCACATTCCTAGGATCATCATCTTCATCAGCATTGATATTGTAGCAACCTTGTAATTTCTGAAGAGGTGCAGTCCATTCATCCTCTTCTTGCTCCAAGGGGAGGTTAGGTGCCTCCTCAAAGACTTTCTATCTTACAACTTGTAAAGCCTGATCTATTGTGGGGTACTGAATTTCAAATAAAAATGTAGCTATAAATTTTTGGGTCATACCGTACCAATCTGAAGTGGTGAGGCATAGTTCTGCTTGAAGATACCAGTTGATGGGCATAGTATCCAAAGTGTTAATGAAATGATGCACCCATTGTTCTTTAGGAATGTTGCTCCATGCCTCATCACAACTCCACACATGGTCCTTCAGACAACTCTGACATGTGTATCGAACTTTGCACCCTTCGACTTGTTCTCAAAAGTGCACTTTCATCAAAGTGCGACATTGCACCCACTCTAAGATGTTCTTCTTGTGTGTTCCCCACCATCTTGTTCGCGTTACTTTCAAGGCTTCATCCAGTGCCAACAGCCTCTGTTGTACTAGTACAATTTCTTCAAATTCCAATAAGAATGTTTCTAAATGATTTAAACCATCAAATGTGGGAAGATTACTTACTTCTGTGCTAATCCAACGAACTTCCCTGGTCAATATGGCACACCTCCGCGTAAAAACTTCATACATTTTGTTCTGCCAATTCTCCAGTCCTTCTTTCGAGTCTGATGAGCATGTGCTTTCACTTCGCCAACTCAAATTCTCGTCTGTTGTAGGAATAATGTAATCTTGTTGTATCGCTGCCAATTTGTATATATTCTCTATTTCATAAGCATGGTCTTCTTCTCTTATAGGTTCTATGTATTTGTGACCTTCATCGGGATAAATAGGTGCAATGACCCTAAGGCCATCACCTTCGAATGTCATTCTTCTTTTCTTTAGATCAACAACAGTCGAATTGTTGAATTCCCAATCAATTCCTAACAACATAGGATAAGGACAACTATCATCAACTATCTCAATTACTTCGAAGTCTGCAAACGTCCCGACCCCGTCGATGTCCACATGGACATGTTCAGGTCTCCCAAAGGGGCTTACTGTCTGCTAATTATCCATCCTGAGCCTGATAGGGGAATAAATCAACTTAGGTTTTCCCATCAATGCCCAGGTCTGCTTCGTCATCACATTGACTTCTGATCCCAAGCCGAGGACCACATAATCTATGTCATAGTCTCTAATCTGAGCATTAAGGTGTAATTCCTTGTTTTTCCTTCTCTTTCTGGATACTTGATGTACTTCTTTATTCAACAAAGGATCTACCTTCCCTATCTCATACTATCTGATCAAGTGTTGTAGTTCTTGCACAACTCTTTCATCCTTAATAAAATTAAAGAAAGTATATAAGAATTCCATAAGATTGCTTACCTCTTTTCCTTCTTCGGGTGAGGCAGATTGATCGAATGCTAGGGGCATTCGAAATTCTTTCATTTGTGGTTGTGTGTTAGATGAAGAAGACCGTTCTCCTCCAAATTCTCTTCTTGCCTCTTCAAACACCTGCTTTTCTTTCCTTGGATCAAACAACTATGTCTTCTTTGCATCTCTTTTGATCCTCGATTCTTTTGTAGTCTTTCCTGGAGTCACCCTATCTTCTCCTGTAACAGCGCCTTCTCTAGTGATAACAATGACTCTAGGGTCCTCTCCATGAGGTTCTGCTGATATCAGTTGTACTTGTTGGTTTCCTCCTCGTCTCTCCTGGAGTTTGGCTAACAAAACTGGACAATATTAAAGAACATGTTCAAATGAGTTGTAGTAGTTGAAAGTGGTACAAGGGTTCTGACAGTCCCTTGCCAAATGACCCGATTGGGTGTAGTTATAACAAATGATCTAACCTCGACCTCGACACATACCTCCACCTCATCGTCTTCCTCTGAATCCAACACGAGGGTTGAATTTTCCTCTTCCTAGGGAATTAAATTGCATAGCATTTCCCTCCTGTTGCATCTCTCCTTGAATCCTATATGTATCGCTTGACCATTAATGCAAGAGGTCATAAGCCCTAGAATCCTTCTCATCGTGCCCCATAGATTTACAGAATGTGAAGTAAAGATTGGTAGGTGTCTGGACATATTTTCATGTAATAACATTCACCAGGGCGATGTCTATTTCTACATACCTCACACCAGGGTAGAGTAACCTGCTTCAAAGGGCTTGGAGCTCCAGAGGCCAAGTACTCATTAAATAGGGGAAAATGCTCCTTATCATGGCCCTTTGATTTGCATCTTATGCACCAGATGTCTTCTCTTTTATTTTTTATCTTTTCCCTTTTCTTTCTTCATATCTTCAACTTGCAAAGATAAGCTAGTTAGATGACTCAAAATTTGACTCATACCTGAGCTGGATTCTCCCATAGGGGTTGATTCTAGTTTCATGGTGATCTCCAGTGCCTCAGCCTATGAAGAAACCTTCTTTTGCATCAGAGGAAATCTTATGTGTGGTAAGAGGGCAGCAATGAACCATTCCTTATTCTGCTCATCTGGAATCTGAAAACTCAAACGACCTATCAAGGTATTAAACCTCTGATCAAACTCCCAAATAGGTTTAGCTACTCTCTTCTTGATTTCTTTCAGTTATGTAATGCATTGCGACTCTGACTTGGGTTTCTTGAATTCTGTGCTCAACACAGTCTTGATAACGTTCAACGATTTAGGATGTACATTCCCTTTAACAAACTTCATGTACCAGCTTAGTGCGCGATCTCTCTAGGTAGTACTAAACTAATATCTCTTAACAACTTCTTCATTGAATTTCTTAATACTCCATACAACTTCACATAAGAACCAGTGTTGATAAGGATCTTCAGATTCAACCCCTCTAAAGATAGGTAACCTCATTTCATCTACCATAGATCTTCCTAGGTTTCTTGACTGAGTATGTATTGAACTGCTGCTAATAGTGCTCTGAGTGCTCTAATAACTCTGTCTACTCTGGTTACTTACTGCTGCTAAAATAACAGGAGGAGTAATAGTACTTACTTCGATGGTAGGCATAGCCCCTGAAGTTTCTGATTCTTCTCGGCGAGGTTCTTCGACCTTCCCTTCCTCTCCCCTAGCAGACTCTGAATGTTCGTCGTTTAATAACTATTCTTCTTCCCCACCATAGAACCCTTCATCTTGTGCTAGTGGCTCATGATTATGCTCAAATAGGTTCACTAGAGGAACCTCTCTAAAGGTTATCCCACTACGCGTATGCCCAACCTCTGTGTCGTTGTCGCTGTCTGATTTCTTGAACATTAGCTTTTCAATCCGACCGATTACTGTATCTTCAAGATGTTCTTCTCATGCAATAGCATCTTCATATTAAACTTCAAAAAGTGTAAAAATTTTCCTCTAGGTCCCTTAAAGAAATATCTCTTTGCTTGCCTATATGACTTTACTCTGTCAATATCAAACTCGATAATGGACCCTCCAATAGTGCTATCAAACCAGTGATCTACTTCTCTTGACATGACGTTATCAACTCTCTTGACCTTCTTGATCAACGCTGACGTCCAAAATACATGTGGTCTAAATCTAATCTCGAACTGGGTATCTGCTAATCTGGCTAACCACTTGTATAGCTCCTTATGAACTCCTCCAAAGAAAATTTTGTGTATATAGGTAAATATATACCTTCCCAACTAGTCTTTTGTACTAATGCTAGGATTCTTGTTCTGGGCTTCAACGAAGTCCTTCTCTTGTTCTTCTATCCACTTCTGAATCTCCGTCTTCGATAGAAACCACCTTGACATTCCCTCAAGAAGATTCTGGTCCCGACAACAGAACCATTTATTGGCACAGGGGCAGACCCAGGGTACAACTCTAACGACGCACCAACAAGCCCTAACTACTGGCCCTTTCGGCAACACCTGCAAAGCAGATGCAGTCTCACCCAAAGTAGCAATAGGGGGTTGCAAGACACATGTGTCTACAACCAGAGGATATTCAAAGTGGATCCAGGGAAACAACACACAACAATCTAGTTATTCTTTATCTCACTTAAGCCTACTTCGCAAGTTATATCTCAAATCTAACACAACAATGCAATAACAATATAACAGATGGAAAATAACACAGCATCAATCACACATAACAAGAAGATATACGTGGTTCACCCTCTCCCTAGGGCTATGTCCAGAGAATTTTGTTTCTTGATATATTAAATGGAAACATATAGTTCTATCTGCGCTCTTAGCTTGAAGATCTCTCTCTTTCTCTCTCTCTCCCCTCCCTGTGCACCCAGCTACAGGGTTGATCGTCACACCCAGCTGGAGATCTTACAATACAGACTCAATATCATCCTCAACAACAACACTCAACAACAAACAACCACAATCATAGTGTCAATGAACCAACTATTAAGAAACACCTCATATGCTCGATGAACAACTTAGAACGAACCCTCCCAGGTCTTCTCAAGATTTATTTATACATTACATGGAAAACGTCAAGGTGTCAAAACCCTAGATCCAAAACCCTAGGTGTCAAAACCCTAGGTCAACTTGACCTGTGCTTTAAGGGCTCCGTAAGCCTGTCTTTCCTTCTTTTCTACGAGGTGCTCCAAAGCACTTGTTGATGTCTTCTTCTGCTTGTTGAGTTTTCCATGATCCATATTTCCTTGTTGGTCTGTCTTCCTTGGTCTTCTCTTCCAACGACTAGCTTTTCCTTTCTTCGCTCCTTCTTTTCCGCTTCTTTGACCACTTCAACCCATTTTCAGTCAATGTGCCTTCCGCGTAGTTCGTACTTCGCCTTTCTTCGTTAATCTTTGCTTCCTTTCATATCCAAGGGCCAATAAAGTGTTTGAAAACATATTTGAGGTGTTTTGCATCTGATCGAAAAACTTAGCGGGCTTAGTGGTTACCCTTAACTGAATGGTGGTACAACACCTCTTTCCATATTTACTCTCGTATGATTCCCTTTGAAGTGGTCTATGGACAAAATCCACCGTTAGTTCTCTCATACATGCCAGGTGTTTCCAAGGTTCAAGAGGTGGAAAACACTCTTATAGTCTACGCAACCTTTCTTCGTACCCTCAAACAAAATTTGGTCATGGCTCAAAATCACATGAAGAAACAAGTAGATCAGGGTCATTTAGAACGTCAATTTGCTTGAGGGGACCAAGTGTTTGTTCATATGCAACCTTATATGCAAACTTATCTCAAAGCTAAACATTGTTAGAAACTCACCCCCAAATTCTATGGTCATTCAATTATCAAGCAAGTGGGGCTCATGGCCTACCAATTAGCTCTTCCTAGTCATTCTAAGCTCCATCATGTTTCCATGTATCATGCTTAAAGAAAGTGATTATAACTAAGCGTCAAACTCAAACCACTCTCCTTGAGTTGGATGAGGAAGGATCCATTGGTTGTATCCAAAAGAAGTCTTGGACCAGTGTGAGTGTCGTCTCCATCAATGTACCATTAAGGAAGTTTTAGTTTAGTGGGAGGATACACCACCACAATATGCCACTTTGAAGTCGATTACCATTCTGCAAAAAATTCCCCAACTCAAGCCTTGAGGACAAGAATTTTTTTCAAGGGGGAGGTCATGCTAGGGACCTAACCTCCCTAACCCCTCACATAGATAGAATAATATGTTTTCTGTGTAATAAATACCAACATTAGTAAATAAGGCCTATAAAATAATGTGGACAAGTCTAATGTAAGAAGACTTAATAGAAGCTTTCGCTTCTAGAAAGATCTCCTCTAGAATGTTCTTTAGAAGATAGAATTAGTATAAATAGAAGTAGAAGGTGTGGGGAATTTTTGTCTTGAGAATTATTGTTATAGAGCTCTGCTCTACTGGAGGTTTCCCCCTCGAAGAGGCAAGTGAACATGGATTTCTATCAATGAAGGTATCATTGTTGGTGTTGTTATTCTCTACATTTTATTGTTTCATTGGTGTTTGTTGCATTGTTTTTATGTTTCTTCTTATTATAATACATATGGTACACTACAACAATGGAAGACTATATTGATGCTTATGGAAATTTGGCTATTAGAATAGAAAATCTAATTGATGAAATTTTTAAGTAATGTTTTATCATTGGTCTTAAGGAGAAAATTCAATCCCATGTAGAGATAAACCACCCTCTTACTAGTTGAAGGCCACTCAATTTACTCATTGTGCCCAAGTCATATCAAATTCTTAGTCCAAGTGCCCTAAATTTTCTCTACATTCCCACCCAGATACGATGGCTCTTTAACAACTTGCCCTATCCCTAAAAGTCCACAAATTGGTAATGGTTGAAATGGTGGAATGTCAACACAAGGGTCTTTGCTACAATTATGATGAAAATATTCTATATGGCATACACCTAAAGAACAAATTATTTATGGTAATTTCTTAGAACATTTATGATGATGAAGTTGATGGTGGGACTTATGGGGAAGTCATACCCATTAGTGAGGAAGTTTCTCTTCCTAACCAAATACTATGAAAATATTTCATAGATAGAAGGTCATTATCTTAATAGATAGTGGAATTCCATTCATCAATATGTTTTTGCAACACCCATAATAAAAACCATTTTTTAAAATTTTAGTAACAATTTTTTTTTTAATCTAATTATTAAATATTCTATTGAAAGATACTCTTCCTAAATTTTACATAATCATTATAAATAATTCTTTAATAATTAAATTTTAATAACTTAATTTTTAATTTAATTATTTTTCTAAAAAATCTGCAAGTCAATTTCAATTTCCCAACTTCAATTCTCAATTTTATTTTAGTTGGTACCACTTCCACCATAAACCATATTTCAATACATTTTCAAATAAGTATACCACTAACTTTGTAGATTGAAATAAGTAGCGATCTTGCTATGTATATATATGTATAAAAATACACACAGGTGTAACGTCTAGTGACAGGTGGTCGGGCCCCCGATTGGAATTTGACGGGGGAAATGCCCGTCCTCCGTCAACATTCTTCTAGAGATGGGGAACGGTGGCTCGGTCCCAGTTAGGAAGGTGACGAGAAAGTCAAATATAGTTGAAAACTTTATCAATCCATCTCGCTGAACGGTCTAGTGCTTGGCTACGACATATTTTTTTACTCTTCTATGAATTCATATTGAATTAGATGGAAGAGTTCATTAACCCTAGCTATCTTAGAAGGGTAGAGGGCCTCTCACGTGAAAGAGGTGCTTAAGAAATTTTTAATAAATAATATTGTAATTTTTTTATTATTTTCATAATGCTATTGTAAAACATTAACATATTTTTGTTGGAAGTGAGTTATGAGTCTATTCATGAGTATATTCATTGGTGAAAATAACTTAATCAATGGAAAAGTGAAAGTAAGCTATTGTAAAACATTAACATATTTTTGTTGGAAGTGAGTTATGAGTGACAATAACTTAATCAATGGAAAAATAAAAGTAGTGGCTAGGTCCTTCTCATTGAATTTAGTATAAATCAAATTAAGTATAATTAAATAGTGTTGTTAAAATCAAATTTTTAATAATAATATTGTAAATGTTTTATCATTTATAGAAATGTAAATATGGAATCAAAATTATTTTATTTTAATGAATTTTCATAATATTATTGCTCATATTAAATATAATAAAATATTTTTGTTAAAATCATTTTTAACATCCTGGATAGGGTGTTAAGGTGTCACCCTTTGTGATGACCGACACCACCACATCTCCTGGTGGCTTCGGAGCCTGCAAATCAATGAAAGCCATGGCATATGGTGGTGTCTAGTCCCACATGCAAGATGGTGGAGTCTTGTCCTGCCGAAGATGCATTAATCTTGCATTCAACCACATTGCAGGTTTAGTTGTGGCCACACAAGGAAAACCGAGAGATAAGACCAAGGATAGTTTAATGGTCTACCCATCGTCCTCCCATCCGAACGAGCGTACTTGCACCAACATTCAATTGAAGGGAAAGGCTAGCTATGGGTTTCATAGTGTCTGGTTCTCGCACGCAAGACCATCGTGCTACCTCCTTGGTCACTTCAGGTACGCATCCACCCTGGTAGCTATAGTTTCTTCATCTCGCCAAACCTTATGGCCAGAGGCAGTCAAGGAAGAAGGGATCGACAACCTGAGCAGCGGCTCTCGATTCCTCACGTCCAACAGGACGCCATGGCTTCTGTTGAGGAATTTCACGCCCTCACTCCTCCTAAGACTAGGGAAAACTTGGATTTGGTCGAGGCCAACGTGAGACTCGAGAGAGCTTTAACAAATGATGAGGAGGTTGATGTGGAATTCACCCACTAGATTCTAGACACCGACAGGTTGATGTAGAATTCACCTGCTAGATCCTAGACATCGACACCTCGCATTCTATGGAAACTAAGTATCATCGGACCATTGATATTTATTGGCATATGAAGGCCTTGTTGGGGAAGGTAATGATCGAGAGAAGCACAACCTATAGTGAGATCATGCTTGAGCTGGAATACCTGCAACTTCATATCAGAGTTGTCAACCAAAATATTTCCCTCCTGGTTGAGTGCACGGTGGGTTTGGACCTCAACGAGCCTAGGGAAATTATATACACTTTTCCAAACTAACATTGTAAACAATGTTTTTGACCTTTTTTCAAAGAATCATTAAAAGTAAATTTCACTTAAAATTTTACTAAGCAATCATTACCAATCTTACAAATAGATTTCGAAAACTCGAAATTGGGAGCATTGCTTTGGATTATTTCTACAATTGAAAAACAAAATTTACAGATTTTGATTCAAATTCAACCAAAAAAGAACAACAAAAAAAACCACAGTGTAACGTATTATGTCTATATCATGTAAACATTTTCAACATTTTCAGTAGATTTTGCTGCAAACCTCTAAAAAAACCTACCATGTTTTTCCTTAATCATTAACCCATCTTATAAATTCATCATGGAAGCTTAATCACAATTCCCTCTTAAATTATAAATTACTCATATTATTGACAAAATAAAAAAGTGCACGTTCATTTATGGAAATCTCATCCCCTTACTACACCACACTTCAAAAATAATTTCAAATTCAGCCACGAAAAAAATTGAAGGCAACCATATATAAAAGAAATAAAAAATTAGGAAAGAAAAGAATTAGAACTAGATCCATTTATTCAAATTATCTTAGAGAATAACGAGATTAGCATACACATTAGCCATTTATTGTTTAGTTATTGGAAATGAATTCTCATAAATATAAAAATCAAGATGTTAATAATGAGATGAACCAAAAAGAAACAAAATTAAAATGATGTTGTTTAAATATTAAACTTTTTGAATGGAACAGATTTTGGTGAAATCACCATTTTATGTTATTTAAATTGTAATTTTGAATGCATAAATGAATTTAGCAGTCTGAAAAACCTTTGAAATTCTACAGACTCAATCAATTGAATCTTCAGTTCCAACAATTTTTGGTCAAATTTTTGGGAAAAAATGATCAACAAACATGTATAAAAATGTCAAAAAAATCAAACTTTTAAACTAAGTGAATTAAAATTAAAGAATATCTTCTAATTTGTTGTAGTTATTTGACTAAATGATAAATCTATATTAGAACATGTTGATTCCTCTCATCCTTGTGCGCTCATGGGTGTTGATACTGAGAGGGGGGTGAATCAGTATCAAGTACAATTTAAAACATTTTTCAACTTATACTTAAACCATTCAATTATATCCAATGATCAATGAACAATAGTATAAGAGTTACACCAATACACCACAATATACCATGCACAATATATGAGAAATAATCAATACTTTTTG
>JASDQU011247498.1:1934-25676 GCA_032191745.1 Picea mariana
GGTGGCGCTAACTTCCGTCGAAACCAATACCATATTTGGACTTCACTGGCCCAGAGAACTAAGAGTGGCTCGTTGGCCCCGAATTAAATGACTCATCGGGATTGGTAAGTAAAGGGCTCCTCATGAGTAATGAGGGACGGGGGTGAACCACCCATCCATAGAGTCATCAGACCTGACCACTGCAAGGAAAGTCATGCCACACGCAACCTTGCCGAATAGAGAAAAGGCAGGAAGTATGGGTGATCAAGGGCAGACGCGAGGGAAGGAAGAGAGGAAGAACTCTTGAAAAATATAGAGTGAGTTATTGCAGAGAACGAGGAGAGTAACCTTCCTTGTCGGTCACTGGAAAACAGAGATGCAGTCTCGCAGCATCGTGGTCTCAGGTTGAGGGTGGCTAGTGGTAAATCTGTTGGGAGTCGTTAAGCCTACGGTTGGGTGGAAACGACCACCCCTCTCAGCAGTTGCAATCACATCTAGTATTATTTCTGATAAGTTTTTTACATTTTGCATCTTGAAATTTATATGCTGACATGTATGCTCACAGTCTGTGCAGTTTATGAATGGTTTGAGTATAAGACTGCATGTGTAGTGTTTTGATTTAGAAATGGTTGTTGCACGCTTATAATGGAAAGACTACGTATGGCTTATGTTTTATAAATCGCTATTTATACGCATATTGGATTAATTCGGACTTCAAGTCTGTTCTCGGCAAATCTATACCCTTATCTGTCTCAGGTAATACCTTGCATAGATCTCCCCATAGAGACACCCTTCTTAGAAATATCACCAAGAACCTGGAAAAGGATTTGAAGGTGCAAGTCTTAGTAACCCCGTACGAGGAAGAATAATCCTCTTGAAATATTGAAATAACAGCGAAGGAATTACCATGTTTGCTTCGCAAGAGTCATCAAGGAGGCATTGGACGGTCGGAATTCTCCTTGGAGAATTCCTGAAGTCCCAAGAGCCGTCAAATCTTACAGAGGAGGAGGGGAGTTACGATAAGCCTATTTTCAAGTTTTAAGTTTGGGAGAAATCGGACCATAGGATCTGAGTCGACAAGGACTCTTGGATCACTCGCGTAATCTCATTTCGTGGATTTGTGAGTTGAAGGGTTAAAACCCTTGCCTCAAGATGCACGAGGTCGCAAAATGAAAAGTCTCGAAGGGGCGAAAAGATTTGTGTGAACCAGTTATTGGTGAAGTGCATCGAAACTCGATATTTCAGGGTTTCATGGGTTGAAGAACCGAAAGCTTAGCATCAATATTCGTGAAGTTGTGAAGTTTGAAACTCCAAAAAGGTGGGAAGTTCCGTTGTGGGACCCGTGTTGACGACGTGTCAAAATTTCGGCATTTCAGCCTATCGGTGGATAGGAGGTCGAGAATTTTGTCCCAAAAGTCCCGAAGTCGTGAGTTGCGATAAGGAGTAACGAGGAGTTCGGGATCTCGGCACTTCAGGTGTTGAGATACAAAGGAGGTAGCGCTTCGAGAAGTGAAGTTGCGAAGTGCTAAAGCTAGGGACGAGGGACACATGGTAGAACTGTAAGGTGGGCCTGTGCTATAGATAGGCAGACACGTGTCACCTATTGAAAGGAGTCAACACCCGTTGACCTCTTGCGTCTCGGGGTTTCGTGAGATAAGGGAACGAGAGGTCAACCCTTCGACTTGCGAAGTCATGAGTAATGAGAACGCGAGAGGGAAAGCTAACATCGCTTCTCGGGGATTCGTGAGATAAGGGAATGAGAGTTCAACCCTTCGACTTGCGAAGTCGCGAGTAGCGAGAACGCGAGAGGGAAAGCTAACATCGCTACTCGGGGATTCGTGAGATAAGGGAACGAGAGTTCAACCCTTTGACTTGCGAAGTCGCAAGTAGCGAGAACGTGAGAGGGAGAGCTAACATCGCTTCTCGAGGTTTCGTGAAGGGAAGGTGTCAAGGTTGGATGCAAAAACTTGTGAAGTGGTGAGTAGCGAGAGGAGCTAGCATTAAACTTAGCCGGTGGTCACGCATGGAGGGCGCTGACAGAGGAGAGCTATACCCATTTCGTGATCTCGAGTATCGCGAGATTGGAAAAGAAGAGTTGGGAGTTTCGACTCGTGAACTCGCGAGATTGTGAGTTGCGACAAGTGCCTTCGGGAATAGGCCTTGGTCATAGCGTTGTGGTCACTCGGAGAGGGTGGAGCTCGCGCCTAGTGTTGTTCGCACATGGGAGCTTCCGAAAGGACCTGTGGATCGATTGGAAGAATATTTCAGCTAGAAATCAAAATAGGCCACTTCGGCTCATAAAAGGAACTAAACGATCCTTAAGACTGGGAGGTCACGTAGAGACTCTGTCAATGCAGAGGTGGCATTTGCATCCTGTGGTAAGTTTCGTAGGTTTTCGGGGATTCTATCCCTCGAGAAAAGGAGAAAATTTATTACGCCGCAGCGGGGTTGTGACATCTACCCTATTGGGTATGTAGAGGACCAATGGATATGGTCTCACTATTTCAAGCAGAGGCAGGGGAAAAGTGTGCATGAGTACACCACTAAAATAAGAAATATGGCCATCATGATAGGTATCTCTCCCAAGAACCCAGATGTACTCCTTAATTATCTGGGGCATTTACACAGTCATCTACGAAATATGATGATGCTTGTCAATCCAAGGACAGTGGATGAGGCATGTGCACATGCACAATTCCTAGAAAACATAGTGAAAAGAAGGGGCAGCCAAGTGGTTTGAATCAGAAAGAGAACCAGAAAGTTTCCAAGGAGGGGAAGAAGAAGTAGAAATGGGGAAAAGATAATAGGAAAAAAAACACTACAATTCAGAGTAAAGATCCCATAAACCATTGAAATCATTGCAACATTGATGTCCACACCGAGAAAGAATGTTGGAAACTACATCTATAGCTGAACCCGAAGAACCACAAGAAGAACGAAAATAAAAACAACCTTCTTGCCAAAGATTCAATCAATCAGGTTGAAACTAGCTCAGATGTGGATGAAATTTTTTGTGCACATCTATGCAGAAGGAGGTGAATCTAAGTACCCTTCATAACCAGGAAGAGAAGGAGATGACCAAGCTCTTCCACATCAAGTTTTAGGTCAAGAAGACCCAGATAGATGCTATATTTGACTCTGGTTCACATGATAATCTCATAGCAGTGGATCTAGTCAGGAAGCTTGGATTGGAGGTTCACAATCATCCTAGCCCCTATCCATTGGGTTGAGTAAACAAGGATGTAGATATAAAGGTAACAAAGCAGTGCAAGATTAAATTTGTTGTAAGTGTTGATTTTATTGATGAAGTGGAATTGGATGTAGTACCCCTTGATGTATGTGAAGTAGTGTTTGGAAGCCCTTACATGTATATGATGGATACAATCTTCATGCGGAGAGATAACCAATACCAATTGATCAAGTATGGGAATTCCTACATCATCAACGCACATAAAGGAAATTCAAATATCTCACTAGTAAGTGTCAACCAAGCCAAGAGGTTAATTAGTTCTAGTAAGAAATATGTTTTTATTTTCTTAAGAGAAAATCAGTCTGATGATGATTCAATGAGAGTGAAGGCATCACTAGAGGGGTGTACTAAAGAACATAAACATCAGTTGGAGAATTTTCTACATGAATACAAAGGATTGTTCAAGGAGGCTAAAGGGATACCACCCAAGAGGGAAGTGGAACACGGAATACAATTATTACCAGACTCTCTGTTGTCGAATATTGGGTCATATAGACATTATGTTCTAGAAGTGAATGAAGTGAAGAAGTAGATCTAGAAGTTGTTGGAGGGTGTGATTTGACCAAGTACCTAACCCATCATAATTGTACCCAAGAAGTATGGGACTTGGAGAATGTGCATCGATTATAGGGAATTGAACAAGATTACATTGAAGATTCGATACCCTCTACCAAGGATCGATGATTTTTTTAACCAATTGCAACATGCCAAGTACTTCACTAAGTCAGATTTGAAATCTGGATATCACCATGTACGAGTCAAAGAAGAAGATACCTAGAATATTGCCTTCAAGACAAGGAAAAGTTTGTATGAGTGGTTGGTTATTCCATTTGGTTTATGCAATGCACTAACTACATTTATGAGACTAATGAATGGTTTTGTATGCCCTTATCTAGATTCATTTGTTATTCTCTATTTGAAAGATACATTATTTTATAGTTCTTCCTAGGAGGATCACATCTCACATATTATGCAGGTGTTAAAGACTCTAAAAAATCACCAACTACTAGCCAATCTCAAGAAATGTGAGTTTTCTCAGAATTATTTGGTGTATTTGGGGTATGTGACTAGTTGAGGGGAGCTCAAGATACATCCTACAAATATGGAGTCCATCATTAATGGCCAATTCCTACAAACGTCACTGGAGTTAGGAGTAATTTGGGGGAAGCAAAATACTTGCGGAAGTTCGTAGCTTCATTTTCAGCGGTAGCTGCACCACTCCAAGCCATAACAAATAGTGGTAAGAGTTTTCAGTGGGGGAAGAATCAAAAGAAGTCCTTTGATGATCTGGAAAGAAAGATCATTCAAGCACCAGTGCTTGCACTACCAAACTTAGAGAAGCCCTTCGAAGTGGAGACAGATACAATTTAGTATGCAATGGGAGCAGTATCGATGCAGGGAGGAAGGCTCGTCTAATATCATTCTAAAGTATTTCAGGGGGTGGTTCTCAAGTACCCTACCTATGACAAGGATATTTATACCTTGGTACAAGACATCAAAAATTGGAAGAACTATCTGATGGGAAAGGATACCATCCACATATATGACTAGACACTATAGTATTTGCAATCCTAGAGTAATATACAACAAACCAAACATTACAAGTGGATGGGGATTTATATAAATTTCATTTGGTCATAAAGTATAATATGGGTAGCACAAATAAGTTGGAAAACATGCTTTCACAACCACCCACATCCAATATTACAGATTTGGGAACTTTGATTTACATTCAATATTTTACCCATGATGCATATAAAGAGGCATACATAGAAGATGAGGACTTCAAGGAGGTGTTTCAGCAGCTATAAGGCCAAATTCATACGGAAGAAGGCGATGGAAAGACTGACTATCATTTCCCAAATGATTTACTCTACAATATAGACAAGCTATATGTCCCTAAAGGTAAACGACTGCAATATAATAGAGAGGCTCACACCTCTAACGTTTCAGGGCATTTTGGTGTTGGAAAGACATTTGTCAATTTACAAAGGTATGTGTGTTGGCCCAAAATGAAAGAATATGTAACACAATATATTAAAGAATGTATACTTTGTTGTACCAACAATGCCAACAACAACAAGAAAGATCTATACCATCCCTTACGTGTACCCACTCAACCTTGGGAAATAATTTCCATGGATTTTCTGCGAGGTTTACCAACCAAACTAAAGGGACGTGACTATTTATTTGTCATATTTGACAGGTTCAACAAAATGTACATTATCATGCCTTGCAAAACGACCAACAAGGGACATACTAGTCCACACGTCTACTAGTAAGTCACCTTTTGAAACTTGCTTTGGATATTTTTCACCTTCGCCCTTAGATGTTGTATATGGACAACAAGGGAGAGACAGGGAGGACCTCATAGGAGAAGAAGAAAAATTTGTTGAGAAGATCAAGGAGATCCATTTACAAGTACAAGAGACATTGAAGAAGTCACAAGAAAAGTACAAGGCTAGACATGACCAACACATAACAGAGAAAACATTTAGAGTAGGAAACAGAGTATGATTACACTGAATAAGAAAATGATACAAGGTCTTGGAAAGAAGATAAATTATTTGTGGTATGGTCATTTTGAGGTATTGGAAAAGGTGGGAGATAATTTCTACAGACTCAGTCTAACCCCATACATGCGCATTTACTCAGTAGTGAATGTGGAGAATCTCAAACTCTATGAGCCTTCTATGTTGGATTAGGGTGAGGGGCAAGCCATACCTTCCATAGAGGAATTAATACCAGATGCTCATGCAGAGTTAGTAGAAGACAGAGTTTTGCAAAAGTGGTCCAGAATTACAAGACAAGGGCAACATGACCTTTGGGAGATGGGGTTGAAAGGACAAATTCCAAGAAAAATAAATTGGTACTTCAGGGAGAAGGTAGAGTAAACATTTCCTCACCTCATTCAATAAATATTTTGGGGACCAAAAGCCTCCATAAATGGGGAGGTATGATCCATATTGGATTATTATATTATTTTCCATATATCTCGATCCTTTCAAAGTGGAAAAAAATGGAGGAATCAACTTCCAGGGCCATTTTAGTGGCAAGTCTTGGTTTGGAAAATTGGGGTCAAGAACCTTCCGAGGCGATTTTGAGGAATCAAATGACATTTTTCGATTAAAAATTTCCCAATTTTTCTAGGACCATGATGTTATTCTACACATTGAGACCTTTCTAACGATGCAAAAATCATGTCAATAAGAGTTCACATGAAAACATTATGCCTCCTGTAAGTTGACCTATCGTGTTGACCACCATGGTACGAGAGGATGCCATATCAACCCCATTTACTCACGCATATGGAGCTTTCCATGTATGTAATTTCAATAATATTCTAGAATTTCCAAAACCCTATCACAATTGAGGGTTGAGAAAGTAAAAAAACCTACCCCTAGATGGTTATCAGGCGATGTTAAATATCGAGCCACTAGGAGGACAAGGGGGTTCCATTTTTTTTCATTGCATCTTGTTCCATAGTTGATCAGAACATCTGAGAGAGGTATTTTATAAGCATAATAGAGGAGGAGAGATTTTGTAACATCCATATAGGCCACATGTTGAAGGTAACTCCACGAAGAGTGACTCTTTCTTTGTACTTGCATCATTTCTATACCAGGGAAAAGAGAGCAGAGAAACTTCACCTTTTAGTTGGGTTTTCTCCCGTATTGGGCTTCCCAAGTAATATATTGTGTTTATTCATGGATGGTGTGATTGTATATTTTTTTCTCTATTTTCCGCATTTTATCTATTTCATGCATAAGCAGAAAAATTAGTAACTAAATATTCTGGAAATCTAAAGGAAAAATAACCTTAATAATATATATTTTAGTTATTGATTAATTTTTTTGTGACAAACAGTTCCAATAGAATATCCATGATTGTTTACAAATCAAATTGGTATTAGATCAGGGTTTTATTTTGGGTGTTTGTGAAAAGTTGCAGGATCTAGGAATCGACTTAAAAAGAAGTTGCATAAACCCTATCCATGGTGGATGGGTATGTTCAGAAGAACCCTCAATATCCAGTGGAAGAAATATTTGAGTGATTGGAAGCACAAGTTGTCGACATCATTCACAATATGAACCTCCTTGTGGTGGCTCTAGTAAGAAATCTCAAACCGTTCGAAGATGATGGAGGCTCTAACTCAGAGATTGGATCGGAGGGGAAACTGGGAGATCGGGAAGACTCAAAAAAGGAGTCGCGGAAAGAATCTGTAAAAGAGAAGTCGAGTTTGAGTTATGTTAACTCTTCACAGTCACTATTCAATATGGAAGAGAATGTGGACATAAAGCCATACCAAGGTGATATCGATGCATTAAATTTGAATCATTGGTTGCAACAACTAGAAGTTTATTTTAGCATTCACCATATATATGAAAGGCAAAATATTTCACTTGCTCGATTGAAATTAGAGGGATATGCTTTAAACATGTAATAAATCCACATGGAAACACTTGGGCTCGAGGATCATCCTCTAGTAACTATGTGGGAGGAGTTCAAAACCCTCATCAAGCCCCAATTCTACCCAATCTAGTATGTCCAGGACCAAGGATCTGGTGTCACTATTTCAGGCAGATTCAGGGGTAGATCATATATGAGTACACCATTGAGTTCAAAAAGATGTCATCATGTTGGGTATCTCTCCCAAGAACCCAGATGTACTCCTCAAGTATCTGAGGGGTTCACACATTCATCTATGAAATCAGGTCATTCTCTTCAATCAATGGACAGTGGATGAGACATGTGTACGGGAACAATACCTGGAAAACATAGGCCAAAAGAAGGGAAGGCCAAGTCATTTGAAGTAGAAAGAGCACCGGGAAGTTTCCATGGAGGGGAAGAATAAGTGGAAAAGGGGGGAAGATAAGAAGATAGTAGCCACTACACATTAGAGTAAATATCACATCAGCCATTGCAATCATTGCAACATTGATGGCCACCCCGAGGAAAAATTTTGGAAACTACATCCAGAGATGAACCCGAACAACCACAAGAAGGACATAACAAAAAATAACCTTTTATCCAAATATTCAAGAATCGGGTTGAAAGTAGCTTGGATGTGGATGAAAATATTGTTTGCACATCTGTGCAGAAGGAGGTGAATCTAAGTATCCTTGATCATCAGGAAGAGAAGGAGATGGAAAAGCTCTTCCACAACAAGATTTAGGTCAAGAACACCAAGATAGATTCTTTATTCAACTTTGGTTCACGGGCAATCTCATACCATCGAATCTAGTCAGGAAGTTTGGATTGGAGCTTCACAATCATTCTAGCCCCTATCCATTGGGTTGGGTAAACAATGATTCCTAGATAAAGGTAACAAAACAATGTAAGATTAAATTTTTTGTAAGCAATGATTTTATTGATGAACTGGAATTGGAAGTGATGCCCCTTGATGTATGTGGAGTAGTTTTTGGAATCCCTTACATGTATATGACAGATGCAATCTTCATGTAGATATCCAAACAATACCAACTAATCAAGGATCGGAATTCCTACATCATCAACGCACATAAAGGCAAGTCAAAGATCTCACTGGTAAGTTCCAACAAAGACAAGAAGTTGATTAGTTCTAGTAAGAAATATGTTTTTCTTTTCTTAAGATAAATCATCCTGATGATGATTTAATGAGAGTGAAGGCATCCCTGGAGGGGTGTACTAACGAGAAGAAACATTATTTGGAGGATTTTCTAAAGGAATACAGAGGAGTGTTCAAGGATCCTAAATGGCTACCACCCAACAGGGATGTGGAGCATGAAATACAGTTATTGTCGTCTCCCCATTGCCAAATATTGGGTTTCATAGACAATTTGTTCTAGAAGTGAATGAAGTGAAGAAGCAGTTGCAACAGTTGTTGGAGAATTGTGTGATTTGACCAAGTACCTCACCTTGTGGGTCATCCATGATAATTATACCCAAGAAGGATGGGACTTGGAGAACGTGTATTGATTACAAGGCATTGAACAATATTACACCAAATAATTGATACCCTCTATCAAGGATTGATGATATTTTGGACCAACTGTAGCATGCCAAGTGCTTCACTAAATTAAATTTGAAATTAGGATGTCACCATGTACAATTCAAAGAATAATATACATGGAAGACAACCTTCAAGACAAGGAAAGTTTTGTATGAGTGGTTGGTTATGCCATTCAATTTATGCAACGCAAAAACTACATTTATAAGAACAATGAATGATGTTTTATGCCCTTATCTAGATTCATTTTTTATTGTCTATTTGGATGATTTACTGGTTTATATCACTACCTGGGAGGAGCACATATCACATCTTATGTAGGTGTTAGAGACTCTGAAAAAGCACTACTTGTTGGCCAATATCAAGAAATGTGAGTTTTCTCAATAGTATTCAGTGTATTTGGATTATATGATCAGTGGATGGGAGATCAATATAGATCCTATGAATCCACTAAAACCTAGCAAGGAAAACTAGGAAGCTCCAAGGACATTTCACTCAAAAATTATCAAGAACATTAAAAATTCTGAAATTTCCTTTCTTAGTTACAACTAGGGTTTCTTCACAAATCAAATTTTGCACAACATAAATAAATACTAGGAACACTATAGAGAGTAACAACAATCACATCACATGAGAGACACCGGAATTTTTGGGCAAAATTACCCCTGGAAAAACCCAAAGTGGGAAAAATAGTTCTTCAATTTGTGGATTTTATTATGTAGAAAAAAATATATAGATCTCTTACAGAGAAGCTCGATTTAAAACAATGGCTGAGGAAACCCTAGAGAAAATTCTTCCCAACACATGTATGACTCTCTCCAAACCAAATCAAACCCAGCAACACAAAAATTGGCCCACCAAACAAGCTTCTAAGAAAATCATACGGCCCGGTTGTGTTGTCTTTGCATCACATGTGTGGCCCACTCAAATCTATAGTGGGACCTATGCAAAACAATCAGGAAGAAATTTGATCCACCTAAATAATCTCTTCGTTGTATCTACTGCAATGTCTCTCCAACAAACCCTCAAGAAAACTTCTTCCTCTTGTTGAAACTCACCCTCTCTCAGAAGCATAATGAACCTAGCCACCAAGTCGACTTGATTTTTTCTCAATGAACAAGCAAAAATCCTATCTCCAAAGAGATCAAGGGATAATATCAACCCTCACTCTCTCAATGAGATGGATGGCCAAGATTAAAATCCCATCACTTAAATTATTTTCACTTTTAACTTTAGGAAAAACTACTCATTAAGTCAACATTAAAATATAACACATTTAATGTACTTTTTCTAAGTTAGACTTAGGAAAAATATTTAACCCATCAACTTGACTAGTTTCATTGTCCCTCATCCATGCTAATATGGCACCACATGGAAGAATACCTTTTGAGTTACTCTTCTCAACACTCCCTCTTAACGAGGAAGGGATTTTGAGCCAACCCCATCTGATCTCTGAACTTCATGAATTTATGTCTACATAGTTACTTGGTAAATATATCGTCCATATGATCATCTATCTGTATGTATTGGAGCCTCACAGGTACCCTTTGTACACAATCTCGTAGGAAGTGATAGAGGATGTCTATATGCTTGTTGCGATCATGAAACATAGGATTCTCATAGAGCCTGATGCAACTTTGATTATCACAATGTATCATTGTAGCCTCTAACTCCTAACCGAACAGTCCCAAGAACAAATTCTTCAAGCACAATGACTCACATGTTGCTAAACTAGCTTCCATGTACTCTGCCTTAGTAGAGCCCAATAGCATTGATCTCTACTTCCCATTGAACCAGGATATAATACTAGATCTAATGTTGAAGCAACACCCTGAAGTGCTATTTTTATTCTATGCACATCCTTCTGAATCAACATCTATAAAACCTTGCAATCTCACTTCACTATTGTGCTCATACAACAATTTGTACTCCATTGTACCTATCAAGTAGTGAAGCACGTGATTCAAAACTATCAAATGCACTCTCTAAGGGTCCACCATGAACTGACTCAAAGAGCTAACTACAAAGCTAATATCTGAACTAGTGTTGACCATATACATGAGTGATCCAATAAGTTGATGATAGATGGTGTGGTATATTGTCTTAGAACTAGATACATCAATCTTCCTCGAGTTTTTCATTAGAGGCATGGACATGGGCCTACAATCTATCATATTTAACCTACGCAAGATCTACATTGAATACTTCCATTTTCCTAAGAAGAAGCGCCCAATTGTCTACCAAACCTCTAGACCAAGGGAGTAATGCATCAAACCAAGGTCTCTCATCTCTAACTCAGCTACAAGGTTAGCCTTGCAGTCTGCAATTAGCTTCTCATTTCCAGTAAGAAATATATCATCAACATAAAGTATCAGTATGAGGGCACCTCACCTGCTAGAAAATAGAGGTTTGGATCAGCCTCACCCCATTGGAAACCCATCTCTCTCAAATCATTGTCGATCCTCAAGTACCATGCCCAAGGTGCCTGCTTGAGCTCATACAAGGATCATATCAACCTGCAAACATGTGTATCCCTATCTCCAACCTCAAAACCCCTGGGATGTTCAATGTATACTTCTTCCTCAATAACTCTGTTAAGGAAGGAAGTCTTCACGTCCGTATGATGAACATGTCATCCCATCTCTGTTGCTAATGACATAACTTCTCAGATGGAATAATATCTATCCACTGGGGTGAAAGTCTCATCATAATCGACTCCATATTTCTATGAAAACACCTAGGCTATGTAGCGTGCCTTCTACTTCTCCACTCTTCCTTTTGCTGCATGCTCGACTTTATAGATCCATCTGGATCTAGCCACCTGTTTTCCCTCTGGCCTGGGCACCACCTCCCATAAATTATTCTTAACAATAGATACATTCTCCTCTATCATGGCCTCCTACCACACTCCATGTTGTGCATCCTACTCATAAATGGAAGTCTCAACATCTATAATATCTGTCATGAGTTCCATGTACCCAAATCTATGCAATGGTTTATGTTGTCTAAAAGATCTCTCTAGAGGTGCTACCTACCTAGAATCACTAGTTGTGGACCTGTACCACTTAGGTCATTCCCTAGGCTTATTGTCTTTTGGAACAAACGTGTGTTGCTCATCCTCATCACCAGTCTCATGATTGTCCAATCCACCAGTCTCCCTCTCAACACTAGTACTTGTACCTGTACCATGTGCCCCTAACTTGGTACTTTGTACCTCCTCAATATTCTTCCCCAAGTCCTATCCATGTTGGTCTAGACCTACACTGGAATATCTCTAGATATCCTCAAGGCTCGCTCCTTCTCAAACTACACATCCCTACTTACCAAAATCCTCCTGTGCACTGGCACAAATATGTGATAGGCCTTCGAGACCTCACTGTAACCAACCAATATCCCCTTTTCTCATGTGGGGTCCAACTTTGTCCTCTTCTCCGAAGGGACATGACAATAGAAGACACTCCCAAAGATGTGACTATTACTCACATATATCCTAATACCTATATAAACCTCATTAAATGTTTTTTATGTATACAAGTGTGCAACAAGCCTCTTCCCATAAAAACATTGGTAACCCCTAATCATGTATCATCCACTTGTTGCACCCACTATGGTCGTGTTCTTTCGTTCTGCCACTCCATTATGTTGTGGGTTATAACAAATAGATCCTTCTTAATACCCTCAATAACACAATATTCCATGAACTCATTAGAGGTGTACTCACCCCCATTATCTGATCTAAGTACCTGGATCCTCCTACCAGACTAGTTCTCAACTAGAGCTATGAACTCCTTGAACCTGTCAAAGACCTCATCCTTGGTCTTAAGGAAATATATTCAGGTCTTCCTAGAGTATTCATCAATAAATATCATGTAGTACTTGAAGTGACTAACTCATTGCACACTCATAGGACCACAAAAATTTGAATGGATTAGATCCAATATCCCCTTGGACCTATGCTTGCTAGATGGAAATTCCTTGTGGGCATACTTTCCCAATGCACAACCCTTACAAGGGTCATGATTATCTGTTGCAACCTTAGTAATTCCTGTAACTTCCTATCTCAAATGACCCAATGAACCAAAATGAAAATGTGTCATATGTTTGTGCCATAACTCTCCCAAATCATTGTTGTTGCATTGGGTATTTGACAGGTTCAACAAAATGTACATTATCATGCCTTGTAAAAAGACCAACAAGGGACATGAAGAAACAAACTTGTTTGTTGAACATGTATCAGTGCTCTTTGGGATACCAAGGAGCATCATCTCAAATAGGGATACCATATTTCTTAGTGCATTTTTTACTACATTGTGGGAGAAGATGGACACTAAGTTGAAGAGGTCTACAACATTCCATCCACAGACAGATGGGAAAACATAAGTAGTCAACATTTTTTTGGTGCATCTTTTGAGGGGTTACAATCAGAAGCATTCGAAGACTTAGGATGAAAATACAATCTATATACAACACTCTTATAACATACTAGTCCACACTTCTACTAGTAAGTCACCTTTTGAAACTTGCTTTGGATATTTTCCACCTTCACCCTTAGATGTTGTATATGGACAACAAGGGGGAGTCAGGGAGGACCTCATAGGAGATGCATTAAAAGAAGAAAAATTTGTTGAGAATATCAAGGAGATCCATTTACAAATACAAGAGACATTGAAGAAGTCACAAGAAAAGTATAAGGCTAGACATGACCAACAAAAAACAGAGAAAAAATTTAGAGTAGGACACAGAGTATGATTACACTGAATAAGGAAATGATACAACGTCTTGGTAAGAAGATAAATGATTTGTGGTATGGTCCTTTTGAGGTATTGGAAAAGGTGGGAGATAATGTCTACAGACTCAGTCTAACCCCATACATGTGCACTTACTCAGTAGTGAATGTGGAGAATCTCAAACTCTATAAGCCTTCTATGTTGGATTAGGGCGAGGGGCAGGTCATACCTTCCATAGAGGAATTAATACCATATGCTCATGCAGAGTTAGCAGAAGACATAGTTTTGCAAAAGTTGTCCAGAATTACAAGACAGGGGCAACATGACCTTTGGCAGATGGGGTTGAAAGGATAACTTCCAAGCAAAGTAAAGTGGTACTTTAGGAAGAAGGTAGAGGAAACATTTCCTCACCTCATTCAATAAATATTTTGGGGACCAAAAGCCTCCATAAATGGGGAGGTATGATCCATATTGGATTATTGTATTATTTTTCATATATCTCGATCCTTTCAAAGTGGAAAAAATTGGAGGAATCAACTTGCAGAGCCATTTTAGTGGCAAGTCTTTGTTTGGGAAATTGGGGTCAGGAACCTTTCAAGGTGATTTTGAGGAATCAAAGGACATTTTTTGGGTTAAAAATTTCCCAATTTTTCTAGGACCATGACGTTATTCTACACATTGAGACCTTTCCAACGATGCAAAAATCATGTCAATAAGAGTTCACATGAAAAAGTTATGCCTCCTGTAAGTTGACTTATCGTGTTGACCACCATGGTATGAGAGGATGTCATGTAAACCCCTTTTACTCATGCATATGGGGCTATCCATGTATGTAATTTCAATAATATTCTATAAGTTCCAAAACCCTATCACAATTGAGGGTTGAGAAAGTAAAAAAACCTACCCCTAGATGGTTATTAGGAGATGTTAAATACGGAGCCACTAGGAGGACAAGGGGGTTCCATTTTTTTGCATTGTATCTTGTTCAATAGTTGATCAGAACATATGAGAGAGGTATTCTATGAGCCTAACATAGGAGGAGATATTTTGTAGCATCCATATAGGCCACATGTCGAAGGTAACTCCACGAAGAGTGACTCTTTCTTTGTACTTGCATCATTTCTATACCAGGGAAATGAGAGCAGAGAAACTTCACCTTCTAGTTGGGTTTTCTCCCGTATTAGGTTTCCCAAGTAATATATTGTGTTTATTTGTGGATGGTTTGATTGTATTTTTTTTCTCTATTTTCCGCATTTTATCTATTTCATGCATAAGCAGAAAAATTAGTAACTAAATATTCTAGAAATCTAAAGGAAAAATAACTTTAATAATATATATTTTAGTTATTGATCAAATCTTTTGTGACAAACTGTTCTAGTAGAATATCCACGACTGTTTACAAAGAAAATTGGTATTAGATCAGGTTTTTATTTTGGGTGTTTGTGGGACGTTGCAGGATCTAGGAATCGACTTAAAAAGAAGTAGTAGAAAACCTATCCATGGTGGATGGGTATGTTCAGAAGAACCCTCAATATCCAGTGGAAGAAATATTTGAGCGGTCGGAAACACAATTTGTCGACATAAGTCACAATATGAACCTCCTCCTGGTGGCTCTAGTAAGAAATCTCAAACCATTCGGAAATGATGGAGGCTCTAACTTAGAGATTGGATCGGAGGGGAAATTGGGAGATCATGAAGACTCAAGAAAGGAGTCATGGAAAGAATCTGTGAAAGAGAAGTGAGTTATGTTAACTCTTCACAGTCACTATTCAATATGGAAGAGAAAGTGGACATAAAGCCATACCAAGGTTATATAGATGCATTAAATTTGAATCATTGGTTGCAACAACTATAAGTTTATTTTAGCGTTCACCATATATATGAAAGGCAAAAGATTTCACTTGCTCAATTGAAATTAGAGGGATATGCTTTAAACTGGTAAGAAAGCCACATGGAAACACTTGGGCTCAAGGATCATCCTCTAGTATCTATGTGGGAGGAGTTCAAAACCCTCATCAAGCCCCAATTCTACCCAATCTAGTATGTCCAAGACCAAGGATCTGGTGTCACTATTTCAGGCAGATTCAAGGGTAGATCATATATGAGTACACCATTGAGTTCAAAAAGATGGTCATCATGTTGGGTATCTCTCCCAAGAACCCAGATGTACTCCTCAATTATCTGAGGGGTTCACACATTCATCTATGAAATTAGGTCATGCTCTTCAATCCAAGGATAGTGGATGAGACATGTGTACGAAAACAATACCTGGAAAAAATAGGCCAAAAGAAGGGGAGGCCAAGTTGTTTGAAGCAGAAAGAGCACCAGGAAGTTTCCAAGGAGGGGAAGAATAAGTGGAAAAGAGGGGAAGATAAGAAGATGGTAGCCACTGCACATTAGAGTAAAGATCGCATCAACCATTGCAATCATTGCAACATTAATGGCCACCCCGAGGAAAAATGTTGGAAACTACATCCAGAGATGAACCTAAAGAACCGCAAGAAGAACATAACGAAAAATAACCTTTTATCCAAATATTCAAGAATCAGGTTGAAAGTAGCTCGGATGTGGATGAAAATATTGTTTGCACATCAGTGCAGAAGGAGGTGAATCTAAGTATCCTTGATCAATGGGAAGAGAAGGAGATGCAAAAGCTCTTCAACATCAAGATTTAGGTCAAGAAGACCAAGATAGATGCTTTATTCGACTTTGGTTCACGGGTAATCTCATACCAGCAAATCTAGTCAACAAGTTTGGATTGGAGGTTCACAATCATGCTAGCCCCTATCCATTGGGTTGGGTAAACAATGATTCATAGATAAAGGTAAAAAAACAATGTAATATTAAATTTTTTTTAAGGAATGATTTTATTGATGAACTGGAATTGGATGTGGCACCCCTTGATATATGTGGAGTAGTGTTTGGAATCCCTTTCATGTATATGACATATGCAATATTCATGTAGAGATCCAACCAGTACCGGCTAATCAAGGATGGGAAGTCCTACATCATCAATGCACATAAAGGCAAGTCAAAGATCTCACTGGTAAGTTCCTACAAAGACAAGAAGTTGATTAGTCCTAGCAAGAAATATGGTTTTCTTTTCTTAAGATAAATCAGCCTGATGATGAGTTAATGAGAGTGAAGGCATCCCTAGAGGGGTGTACTAAAGAGCAGAAACATCAATTGAAGGATTCTCTACAGGAATACAGAGGAGTGTTCAAGGATCCTAAAAGGATACCACCCAAGAGGGATGTGGAGCACGAAATACATTTATTGTCGGCTCCCCATTGCCAAATATTGGGTTGTATAGACAATTTGTTCTAGAAGTGAATGAAGTGAAGAAGAAGTTGCAATAGTTGTTGGAGAATGGTGTGATTTGACCAAGTACATCACCTTGTGGGCCATCCATCATAATTGTACCCATGAAGGATGGGAGTTGGATAATGTGTATTGATTACAAGGCATTGAACAATATTACAGCAAATAATCGATACCCTCTACCAAGGATTGATGATCTTTTGGACCAACTGCAGCATGCCAAGTTATTCACTAAATTAAATTTGAAATTAGGATGTCACCATGTACAATTCAAACAAGACGATACATGGAAGACAACCTTCAAGACAAGGCAAGGTTTGTATGAGTGGTTGGTTATGCCATTCAGTTTATGCAACGCAAAAACTACATTTATAAGAACAATGAATGATATTTTATGTCGTTATCTAGATTCATTTGTTATTGTCTATTTGGATGATATACTGGTTTATAGCACTACCTGGGAGGAGCAAATCTCACATCTTATGTAGGTGTTAGAGACTCTGAAAAAGCACTACTTGTTGGCCAATCTCAAGAAATGTGAGTTTTCTCAATAGTCTTCAGTGTATTTGGATTATATGATCAATGGAGGGGAGATCAATATAGATCCTATGAATCCACTAAAACCTAGCAAGGAAAACTACGAAACTCCAAGGAGATTTCACTCAAAAATTATCAAGAACATTAAAAATTCTGAGATTTCGTTTTTTAGTTACAACTAGGGTTTCTTCACAAATCAAATTTTGCACAACATAAATAAATACTAGGAACACTATAGAGAGTAAAAAAAATCACATCACATGAGATACACTGGAAGTTTTGGGTAAAATAACCCCTGGAAATACCCAAAGTGAGAAAAATAGTTCTTCAATTTGTGGATTTTATTATGCAGAAAAAAATATACAGATCTCTTATAGAGAATATCGGTTTACAGCAATGGTTGAGTAAACCCTAGAATAAATTCTAACCAATTCAAACCCATGTATGACTCTCTCCAAAGCAACTCAAACCCAACAACACAAAAATCGGCCCACCAAACAAGCTTCTATGAAAATCATACGGCCCGGTTGTGTTGTCTTTGCATCACATGTGTGGCCCTCTCAAATCCGTAGTAGGACCTATGAAAAACAATCAGGAAGCAATTTGATCCACCTAAATAATATCTCCTTCGTATCTACTGCAATCTCTCTCCAACAAACCCTCAAGAAAACTTCTTCCTCTTGCTGAAACTCACCCTCTCTCAGAAGTATAATCAACCCAGCCACCAAGTCAACTTCCTTTTGTGTCAATGAGAAAGAAAAAATCCTATCTCCAAAGAGATCAAGGGATGATATCAACCCTCACTCTCTCAATGAGATGGATGGCCAAGATTAAAATCCTATCCCTTAAATTATTTTCACTTTTAACTTTAGGAAAAACTGCTCATTAAGTCAACATTAAAATATAACACATTTAATGTACTTTTTCTAAGTTAGACTTAGGAAAAATATTTAACCCATCAACTTGGCTAGTTTCATTGTCCCTCATCCATGCTAAGATGGCACCACATGGAAAAATACATTTTGAGTCACTCTTCTCAACACTCCCTCTTAACGAGGAAGGGATTTTGAACCAACCCCATCTGATCTCTGAACTTCGTGAATTTATGTCTACATAGTTCCTTGGTAAATACATCATCCATATGATCATCTGTCTATATGTATTGGAGCCTCACAGGTTCCCTTTGTACACAATCTCGTATGAAGTGATAGCGGATGTCTATATTCTTTTTGCGATCATGAAACATAGGATTCTCATAGAGCCTGATGCAACTCTGATTATCACAATGTATCATTGTAGCCTCTAACTCCTCACCGAACAGTCCCAAGAACCAATTCCTCAACCACAGTGACTCAAATGTTTCTAAACTAGCTTCCATGTACTCTGCCTCAGTAGAGCTCAATGTCATTGATCTCTACTTCCTATTGAACTAGGATATAATACTCGATCCAATGTTGAAGCAACACCCTGAAGTTCTCTTTCTATCCTCTGCACATCCTTCTGAATCAACAGCTATAAAACCTTCCAATCTCACTTCACTATTGTGCTCATACAACAATATGTACTCCATTGTACCTATAAAGTAGTGAAGCACGTGATTCACAACTATCCAATGCACTCTCTAAGGGTCCACCATGAACTAACTCAAAGAGCTAACTACAAATCTAATATCCGAACTAGTGTTGACTATATACATGAGTGATCCAATAAGTTGACGATAGATGGTGGGGTATATTGTCTTAGAACTAGATACATCAATCTTCCTCGATTTTTTTGTTAGAGGCATGGACATGGGCCTACAATCTATCATATTTAACCTACGCAAGAACTACATTGAATACTTCCCTTTTCCTAAGAAGAAGCTCCCAAGAGTCTGCCATACCTCTAGACCAAGGAAGTAATGCATCAAACCAAGGTCTCTCATATCTAACTCAGCTGCAAGGTTAGCCTTGTAGTCTGCAATTAGCTTCATATTTCTAGTAAGAAATATATCATCAACATAAAGTATCAGTATGAGGGGCGCCTCACCTACTAGAAAATAGCGGTTTGGATCAGCCTCACTCCATTGGAAACCCATCTCTCTCAAATCATTGTCGATCCTCAAGTACCACACCCGAGGTGCCTGCTTGAGCCCATACAAGGATCATCTCAACCTGCAAATATGTGTATCCCTATCTCCATCCTAAAAACCCCCAGGATGTTCAATGTATACTTCTTCCTCAATAACTCTGTTAAGGAAGGCAGTCTTCACATCCGTATGATGAACGCGTCAGCCCATCTCTGTTGCTAATGACATAACTTCTCAGACGGAGTAATATCTATCCACTGGGGTGAAAGTCTCATCATAATCGACTCCATATTTCTGTGAAAACCCCTTGGCTATGAAGCACGCCTTGTACTTCTCCACTCTTTCTTTTTTTGCATGCTCGACTTTATAGATCCATCTGGATCTAGCCACCTGTTTTCCCTCTGGCCTGGGCACCACCTCCCATAAATTATTCTTCACAATGGAGACATTCTCCTCTATCATGGCCTCCTACCACACTCCATGTTGTGCATCCTACTCATAAATGGAAGTCTCGACATCTATAATATATGTCATGAGTTACCTATACCCAAATATATGCAATGGTTTACGCTGTCTAAAATATCTCTCTAGAGGTGCTACCTACCTAGAATCACTAGTTGTGGACCTGTACCACTTAGGTCGTTCCCTAGGTTCAGTCTCTTGTGGAACAACCTTGTGTTGCTCATCCTCGTCACCAGTCTCATGATTGTCCAATCCACCAGTCTCCCTCTCAACACTAGTACTTGTACCTGTACCATGTGCCTGTGACTTGGTACTTTGTACCTCCTCAATATTTTTCCCCAAGTCCTGTCCATGTTGGTCTAGACCTGCACTAGAATATCTCTAGATATCCTCAAGGCTCACTCCTCCTCGAACTACACGTCCCTGCTTACCAAAATCCTCCTGTGCACTGGCACAAATATGCGGTAGGCCTTCGAGACCTCACTGTAACCAACCAATATCCCTTTTTCTCATGTGGGGTCCAACTTTGTCCTCTTCTCCGAAGGGACATGACAATAGAAGACGCTCCCAAAGATGTGAATATGACTCACATCTATCCTAATACCTATATAAACCTCATTGGATGTTTTGTATGTATACAAGTGTGCAACAAGCCTCTTCCCATAAAAACATTGGTAACCCCTAATCATGTATCATCCACTTGTTGCACCCACTATGGTCATGTTCTTTCGCTCTGCCACTCCATTCTATTGTGGGTTATAATGAGGAGATCCTTCTTAATACCCTCAGTAACACAATATTCCATGAACTCATTAGAGGTGTACTCACCCCCATTATCTGATCTAAGTACTTGGATCCTCCTACCAGACTAGTTCTCCACTAGATCTATGAACTCTTTGAACCTGTCAAAGACCTAATGTAGTGTCCCCAAGGCTGAGCCCCGTTATAGATCATGATATATGCAATGAATTGTAAATGTGTTCTATAGGCTGGTGAGACAAGTTTTTTATAAGTTGGAAATCTTATGTGGTTGTTAGGCCAGGAAGCCTAAGTGTTTGAAGGCCAGGAGCCTGTTGTTGTACTTGTATGTATGCAGAATTTTTAATAAAATATAAACACTGCCAGTGCAGACCGACCACGATGAATGAGTGAAGGGGGACTAAGCATCCATAGAGTGGGCAAGGAACTACGGGCTGGAAGGTGGGAAAGGGGCTAAGTGTTGATCCTAGGGGGCTTAAGCCTGAGAAATAATATTTTAATATTATTTCAAAAAGAGACATGTGCATTTATGTTTATCCTAAGTTTTGGAAAGGGAAAGCGTGCAAAAGGGATGCAGGCTGATGGAATGCATGCAGTTCCAAGGGTGACAAGTGTTAGCCCTGGTGCATGCAGATAAAATGGCCAAGATGAGCCGTGAGGGGGATCCTTCTCCATTCCACCTGACTGCCTGAGCGTGTATAGGCTCTGAGCAGTATGATTAACCCGACCTCTGCAAAGAATACCTCGTGCGTCCCTGAGAGCTGGAAAAGCCTGTGATTGTTCTGAATAATCCGTACCTCTCTGTCCCGAAGCCATGACCATGAGACCCAGTTGCCATCGCCGAACCAGTTCAAGGAAGCCTGTATCTGGCTCTGAGGAAACTGGTCTATTCCTCTGTTCTAGAATGGGAAATTAAATAGTCTGTGTTGATTTCGGGAATAGCCTCTCTGTGTGTTGAATTCTGAAAGGCTGAAACATCCTCTGTCTGAGTGTCGAGCCTATGTGTGTAGCCAATCCGTGAGACCATCCGCCAATGTTAAACTTGTTGGATAGCTCGTGTTTATTTCCCATGGGATGTTGTGACCACGCAGTACTAGACAGCGTGAGGCTTTTTGGCCTGTGAGCGACTCCCTCCATGTGAGAGAGTGCGTAGAGGAAGGAGAGAGCACTTGGAAGGAACCATGTAACTACCTTAGAGCCCGGAGACTTCCGATCCGGTCTGTTCCTGCAACCCAAGGTAAGGGAGACTGGCAGCCGAAGGACTGTCCAGGTGACAGAGAAGGTGCATTCTCCTGGGGTGGAACAGGCATGTGGGGAATGAGGGTCTGTGGGCAGTGCGCATGGGGGATTCCTGGGAGAGAATTCTTCCTGGTGGTTGTGTGTGACTGAATTCCCTGTAACCTCAGCCTGAGTCTGGATTTCTTTCCCTGGGGTGGAGCTCAGTACCAGCTCGGGGGTGACCCACTGTTGAGTTGAGGAGCAGTGTGGTCTATGGCTGGGAGGTTCGTGGAAGGCCTGCATTTGGTTGGTGGATTCCACCATTGATAAATATCAGTATATGAATTATGCTTTGATCGTGTTCTGCATGACTGAGTTGTTTATGTATCATGTTTTCTGCTGTGTATATGAATTAATATGATAAGGTTAAATGCTTGTTGAATATAGCAGTAATTCATATGTTTTACTCTAAGTTAAATGTATTATTTTTCTTGAATGCATGTGGTTATATAATTTCAGTATGAGTTATGTAAAAGTCCGAGTACAGTTTGGTTAATAGAGGTTTGAAAGCCTCGGTAGTGAAAAAGGGACACTACAAAAATGGTATCAGAGCGAAGGTTTCGACACTGAGCCTAGATGGGCCAGTGGAGCGGTCTTTGGACTGAGAATGCGAGGAGAAATTGAGTCAGGAGGACCAATTTCAGACCCTAGTTTGCTCTGAAGCGTCAAGGAGACACTTGACGAGTTTTTATAAAGAACTCAAGAAGTTTAGCGGTGCAGTGAAACTGCAGCCGATGTGGCCTACGGCCACGGGGAGACAGGTCTCTACACCAATGGTGTTAGAACCTTAGGATCCATTCGGGAGGGAAGGCGAGCCCTCATGACCTTCAGATCTGGAAAAATGTGCACAAGGTTTAAAGTCTTTGGATATTGCACAAGGGATTGGAAAATCGCAATACGCGAAATCCCAATCTGGTTAGGAACGGTCTGAGCTGTCATATCTCAGTCAGAAAAAAACCTACAGCCGTTGGATCTGTCGGGAGATGCCCAAAGGTTAAACCTTAGTATTTAGGAGCGAAATATCTTAATAAGCGAGAGAGGTGGGACCCGATGACGTCGTTGAAAGCGACGTGGACCCTCATGAACGTACCACCTCCCACGGTGGTGAAGGGTGACAGTTGTGTTGTGGGCTTGAAGGATAAAGTAATTCGTGATTTCGTGGATTCACGAGATAAGTGCATGGAAGCTTGACATTCAAACTCACGAAGTCGCGAAGTAGCGAGAAGCGAGAAGTAAAATAGTTGTTGGATCTGGATCACGGGAGGACCGTTGGATGCGCACGTGGGATCGTGTATCGGAGCCTCGTGAGAAAAGGCTCGAGAATTTGGCCGCGGGGGTCGTAAGATTGCGAGAAGAGATACCCCGACAGTTG
>JASDQU011247499.1:0-12437 GCA_032191745.1 Picea mariana
CTTGGTCACACATTTGACTCACACTTAGAAGATTATGTTTCATATATTCTACCAGTAGAACATTTTGTGCCTTTTCATTCTTGTTCCCAATTCGGACGGTAACATACTGTAACATACCCAACATATAACTGAGCTATGCTACATAAATTTTTCTAACTGCGTGAAATTAAAACATATACACACAGAACACCTACGAAAGCTTTACATGTAAGACATAAACAGACAAATACATTTCATAAATGCATAGATTCAGACTAAAATAACAGTGAATGCATACATGCAACATATACAGGAAAAACCCATAAAAATAAACACGTAAATAACAATGCATCATGTAAACGTATCACACAATTGGCACTTATCTTGGTAAGAATATCACCAACTGCATGCAAACCTTCCACAAACCTCCTAGCCTTAGACAACACTATTCATCACTCTCAATAGTGAGTCACCCCCAAGCTGGGACTAAACTCCACTCAGGTAAAGGGTTCCTAACCAAGCTAATGGCTCATGGAAAACAGGAAAGACTCTGTCATGGTGCTCACTCAACTAACAACCTACAGTCTCTCATTCCCCACATGCCTATCCCACCCAAGGAAGTGTGCCCCTTCTCTGCTCAACAGTCCCTCGACTGCCCCACTTCCCTTACGGGGCTTCAGTAATAAGCCGGACAGGAAGCCTCAAATCCCTGTAGCTATAGTTTAGCACCTTCAGGAAATCAACTCCCAACAATTCTCTCACCCAAAGAATTGCTCACGGGCCTAACAACCCACCTCTTCAATATCCCACGGGCCTGACAACCCGCTTCTTCAGTTCAACTTCCTAAGCTAACCAGGTACATCAACACAAAATGGCTATGGATATAGGTTCAGATATAGTGAAATGAATGTTTAAGGATAACTGGTTGTGTGAGTGAAAATGGTCATGGAATCATGGTCGGATGATGGAAGGAATGATGGAAAATATGATGGTCTGGATGATGGGCATGGTGTGAAAATGAACTAAGTCCCAAAAATATGTATGCATGTCCCCAACTTGACACTTGTCATGTTGGGAGCTACTTTGGCCCACTTGTCCCCAACTTTAGAACTTAGGATAAAATAATTATCCATACTTTATGATTTAAGAAATATTAATATAATATTCCTTTTTGGATCAAGCTCCCTAGCTTATCCCCTTTCCTTAACTTAGCCCCTCCCTTTCCCTAACTAGTGGAGCTTAGTCCCCCATCTCTTTTATCGTGGTCGGTCTATGCGCAACGGTGTATTTTATATTAAATATCAGACATGTACAAAAACAGGTGCACTTGCCTTTAACATCTAAGCTCTTTGGCTTAATCAAAACATAGGCATCCTAGCTTATAATAACTGGCTCACTAGCCTATAAAAAATATCATATACACAAAGGCTCAATGTCCTCAACATCGCGTGCACTTAAGATGTTGCATGTGGTATCCTGGAATGTGCACACTTCCTCATTTTACTGCGCAGTACATGCACGCACTATGCCATGAAATGTGCATACAAAAATGATATCAAAACAGCTCAACAGCTCAAGTACACTTGTATTTACACTTACAATTAGCTCACCAGCTCTGTTAGACACAATTGTCTTGGGTATGCCATGTAATCTAGCAATTTACCTCATACAAACATCATCAATGTTCGTTGGCTTGTGAGTGAGCTTAACTAGAATAAAATGGGCAGCTTTAGTAAGCTTATCCACAACTACCATGATAGAATCACGTTGCTTGTTTGTTCTGGTCAGTTTGGTAATGAAATCCATGGTTACAACTTCCCATTTCCACTCAGAAATGGGTAATGGTTGTAGCAAACCAGTTGGGTGTCTATGCTCAACCTTTACCTTTTTACATTCCAAACATATGGCAATAAAATCATCAACCTCTTTCCTCATGCCTAGCCAATAATATTGTCTCTTAACAACTGCAATAGTTTTCTGATATATTGGGTGCCCAACATAAGGCACATTATGCATTTCTCTCAATATCAGATTTTTCAACTCCTAGGAATTTGGTACATAAATTATGCCCCTGTACATGAGAATTTCATCCTTTTCTAGCTTGTATTATTCAATTTTCTACTGCAAATTACCTTGTTGTAGTTTTGCCACTAAATCCTTGTATTGTAAATCTTATTTGGCAGTCTCTATAATTATGTGATTTAAATCTGATTGATACATGCTAATGGTTGTATCATGCATTTCATGCACTCTTCTGCTAAGTGCATCAACCACTTTGTTCTCTTTCCCCTTGATATGCTTTATATCAAAGTCGTATTCGCTTAGAAATTCTAACCATCTGATTTTCCTAGCATTTAAAGTTGGTTGATCAAACAAATATTTCAAACCATTGTGGTCTGTCCTCATCTCAAACCTTTTCCCCATGATGTAGTGTCTCCATTTTCTCAAGGCATGTACTATGGCTGCCAACTCCAAATCATGAGTGGCATATTTTCTTTCATGCTCCTTCAACTTCCTTGATTCATAACATATAACAAACCCATTTTGACTAAGGACTCCACCAATTCCCTCTTTGCATGCATCTGGGCATACAATGAAGTCTTCATTTGGGTCTGTTATCCTTAATATTGGAGCACTTGTTAATAATTGTTTCAAGTGTTGGAAATTATTTTTGCAATCCAATGTCCACTGAAACTTTACACCCATTCTTTGCAAGGAAGTGATTGGGTATGCAATCTTTGAAAATACTTCTATAAATCTCCTATAGTATCCTGCAAGGCCCATGAATGATCTCACCTCTGTCACAATATTTGGAACTGCCCATTCTCTAATGGCTTCTATCTTCTCAGGATCCACTGCTATCCCATCCTTTGAAATGATATGACCCAAATAGTGAATTTGCTTTGAAAAAATGAGCACTTGATCAATTTGGCATACAATTGATGCTCCCTTAATACTTGCAAAACCATCCTTAAATGATGTTCATTCTCTTCCTTTGACTTGGAATATATGAGAATGTCATCCAAAAAGACAATGACAAACTTGTCTAAATATTCTCGGAAAACACCATTCATTAAGCACATGAAAACAGCTAGTGCATTTGACAACCCAAATGGAAACACTGTAAACTCATAATGACCATACCTTGTCCTGAAAGAAGGCTTGCTGATATCTTCTTCTTTAATCCTTACCTGATGGTATCCTGACCTAAGATCTATCTTTGAAAATATATTTTCATTCTTCAATTGATCAAAGAGATCATCAATCCTTGGCAGAGCATACTTGTTCTTCATAGTCACTTTATTCAATTGTCTGAAATCAATGCACAATATTAATGTTCCATCTTTCTTATTCACAAACAAGACTAGGGCACCCCAAGGTGACACACTTGGGTGTATATGCCCCTTCTTCATAAGCTCTTCAAGTTGCATTTGCAACTCCTTCAGCTCCGGTGTACTCATTCTGTAAGAAGTCTTTGACACTGGAGCTGCTCCAGGCATCAAATTTATAGAGAAATCAATGTCCCTCCTTGGGGGTAGTCCTGGTACCTCCTTGAACACATCTTCAAAATCTTCCAGGACTTCATAATCTTCCAAATTTGGCACCTTTGAGTTGCAAATATGAGTTGCAAATATTTGACACCCTTTTCTATAACATTTCTTCAGCTGCAATGTTGAAATATCTCTGATGGTTACTGCCTTGGGAATTCCCTGCACTTTCCTTAGTTTACCTTCCTCATCCAAGCAATTAAATGCTTTGTTATGACAATCTAGAAGAGCATGATGTTGGTCCAACCAATCCATCCCAATTAGACAGTCATAGGAACCTTAAGAAAATATGTTCAAATATGCCCGGGTGTTCATTCCATTCATGTCCATAAGACATGACTTAACCATCTCATTAACTTTTATTTTGGTTCTTGTAGCCAGCCGCACCAACCAAGATTTTCCATGCTTGCTTCTTGGCAAATACAAACTTTCCACCATCCTAGGATCTATATAACTATGACTAGCTCCTGAATCAATTAAAATAGCAATGGTTTGGTTGTTGATCATACCTTCCACTTCAATCATATGTTACTAATACTTTTCTTGCTTATTGTCCAGGGATGCATAGATCCTAGGTACCTTTCTATCCATCTCCTCCAATATTTCAACTTGCTTTACATTGTGAAGAGTTCTCCCTTTTTCACCTCTGTGAGAACAATCTCTGAACATGTGATCCCCTTTACAACCCCAACATTGAATAGGTGGTTTCCTTGGCCTTTGGCTCCCTGTGTCAATCATTCTGGGTTCTTTAGGAGTTTGTTGTCCCTGAGGATTGTTTCTGAAGAATGGTGGCTTATATACCTTCTTCCTCTGATCCACCTTGAATTTGTTTTTGTCTTCCCAAGTTTTTTGGAATGTTGGCCTTGATTTTTTTTTGTCATATAGGCATTTATCTCACCTTATGGTCTCCTCCAATGTCTTCGGATCATCATACTATATTTTTTCATTGATAAATGATGGAAATCCACTCAAATACCTTTGAATATTCATTGTCTCATCCTTGATTAAAGAGACATACTTCAGCAGTTCTAAAAAACTTCTCTCATATTCATCAATGGTCATACTCCCAAGCTTAAGTTCAAAGAACTCTCTCATTTTCTTGTCATAGTATCTCTTATTCAAGTATTTCTTCTCAAAATACCTCTTGAATTCCCTCCAAGTAACACTTTTCTCTTTAATGTGTTGCACCTGCACAAGCTGATCCCACGACATGGATGCCTTTCCCTTGAGTTGATAGATGGAAATTCTACCCTCTGCATAAGAAGAATAATTATGCAATTGAAAATACTTTCTCACTCCTACCAGCCATGTCTCTACATCTTCATCCTTCTTATGCTCACCATCAAAAGTAGGAGGTTTGATTTTGTTCATTTCTCCTCGTAGTTCCTCCACCCCATAACTCTTATGATTCCTGACAGGGGATGGAATTGAGCTGTTGTGTTCCCTCTTATTGGAATACCTTGGGGAGTGATGGTGATGTCTTCTAACACTTCTTGATTGTATTTTCTCATCACGAGACTTGTGACTTCCCGATTTGCTTGAGCCACTCTCCTTATCCAATTTCTTTTCTATTATGTTCAATCTTTGTCATAACTTCATGTTGAATTCATCCTGTTGTTCCTTGGCTCTCATAAGCCTTTCATTATCAGCCTTATGGATTTGTACATTCTTCTATAAATTTTTAATGGTCTCTTCCATATTCATGTTTTCATTCCTTTCTTCTCCATGTCCATTGGAGTTTGTTCCTTCAATGCTCAAATGGACATCCATCCCTCTAAATTCATCTTCTTGGATGTAATTCCCTTGTACCTCTTCCATTACTCTGGACTCTAAGCCAATATTGATCTATTTTTTGTTAAATATACAAAATGTGCAGCCAACAAAACTTTGTCAAGCTAACTGTTTCAACAATTTCATGAAAATATGAACCATTCTGGTTCAATAATATATATCATAATCCTTTCTTCTGATTTCCTAGAAATTTGAATTCCTTGATCAATTTTATGGGTGGATAATTATATTCCACTATCCAAGACCTTTCCAACGCCTTCTCACATGCTCAATTCCAAGTCTTGAGCATAAAGTTATGGCTCGATGGAGCTAGTTGGGTCTTATAATTTATCCTTCACTGTTTCTGTTGTTCTTCACCCTTCAAACAAGTTTGTGCCCACAAATTTCAATATGTGCACCTGTATTTACCATGTGCTGCAACATCACAAGATAAATCGTGCTTCGCACACTTTAAAACCATTGTGTATCAATTCTTTGTCGTGCCAATAACTTGCGCGCACTTTTGTGTCGTGCGCCAATATCTATCGCGCACAGTTTTGGTTCTTGCACTAATACCCGTTGCACGTAGTTCTTTGTATCGTGCATTGATATTCCACATGCATTTCTCTCTATGAATTTCACCATGCCAAAGTTAAATATGCCCCACCGTGCACAATAATATGCGTGCACCATTGATTACACTATCATGAGACAACTTATACTCATACTATGCGTGCACCAACCAAACTCCTTTGTGCTTTGCAATACTGCTCACACCATGTGCACCATTACTATGTGTGTGCACACCACGCACACTTATTATGTGTATTCACACTGCATAAATCCAAAATTAGCATTCACACCCACACACCAACATTTTTCTACGCGGCACCACAATTTACCGTGCGCACCTGCACGCCAACATTTTCCGCGCAGTGCCAAAATTTAACCCGCACATAAGCACACCAATACCTTGTCACACAGTGTCAAATTTTACCTATCCCAATCTTTTCACTGCGCCACATGAATTTTTGGTGTGTCCAACTACGCACATTCACGTTTATGCGCATCGATTCCTCATGAATTTCGTTGTAGAAATTGGGGCTTTTCCCAATTCACCATAGACATTCGGCAACTATGAAATTCATTCAATTTCACCCCGATAACACCAAATCACCCTCTGTAACAACAGATCGTTGTGGTTTGGCATTTCTGGAACGAATTTTTCCCAAACTCAATTCACGAATTGGGAATTTTAATTATAAAACTCGCTCCAACTGTCATGGATTCACTGTAACTTCAATTTTGACCAATTTCAGGTCTGAATTTGCTAGAACAGATATTAAATCAGTAATATCTCATCACTTGGTTGAATTTCTCCATTTTCTCATGAATTCAACCACAAAAATTGGGGCTTTTCCCCATTTCTGCCCAGTTGTTGTTACTTTTTACCATGGGCGTTCTACAAACTGAAATTTGGCCACTTCGAAATAAATCCTCTGTGACATTTTGCTTCAACTCAAGTTTCTTAACCCATCCAGGCTTAGTGTTGAAAACTAAAGCTCTGATACCATATTGTAACATCCCCAGCCACCAACATGCTGAGCCATGCCACTACTCAGATGCTTTACTTAGCTCTGAAACTGTTTTGTAATGTCCCCAACCATCCATGCTAGGCCACGCTACCCCAGAAAACACTTACGTTCTCTCTATGGAACATACTGTAACATACCGAACATCTAATTGAGCTATGCTACATAAATTTTTCTAACTGCATGCAATTAAAACATAAGCACACAGAACACCGGTGGAAGCTTTACATGTAAAATGTAAACAGACAAACACATTTCTTAAATGCATGGATTCAGATTGAAATAACAGTGAATGCATACATGCAACATATACAGGAAATACCCATGAAAATAAACACGTAAATAACAATTCATCATGTAAACTTATCACAAAATTGGAACTTATCTTGGTAAGAATATCACCAACTGCGTGCAGACCTTCCACGAACCTCCCAGCCTTAGACCACATTGTTGATCACTATCAACAGTGAGTCACACCCAAGTTGGGACTAAAATCCACTCGGGTAAAGGGTTCCTAACCAGGCTAATGGCTCATGGAAAACAGGAAAGACTCTATCACGGTTCTCACTCAACTAACAGCCTACAGTCTCTCATTCCCCGCATGCCTGTCCAACCCAAGGAAGTGTGCCCCTTATCTGCTCAACAGTCCCTCGACTGCCCCACTTCCCTTCCAGGGCTTCAGCAATAGGCCAAATAGGAAGTCTCAGATCCCTTTAGCTACAGTTTAGCACCTTTAGGAAATCAACTCCCAGCAATTCTCTCACCCAAAGAATTGCTCATGGGCCTGACAACCCACCTCTTCAATATCCCACTGGCCTGAAAACCCACTTCTCCAGTATAGCTAGCCAAGATAACCAGGTACACCAACACAAAATGGCTATGGATACAGGTTCATATACAGTGAAATAAATGTCTGAGGATAACTGACTATGTGAGTGAAAATGGTCATGGAATCATGGTTGAATGATGAAAGGAATGATGGAAAAGATGATGGACCAAACGATGGGGGCAGTGTGAAAATGAACTAAGTCCCAACAATATGCATGCATGTCCCCAACTTGACACTTGTCATGTTTGGAGCTAATTTGGCCCACTTGTCCCCAACTTTAGAACTTAGGATAAAATAATTATCCATACTTTATGATTTAATAAATATTAATATAATATTCCTTTTCTGCTCAAGCTCCCTAGCTTAGCCCCTTTCCTTAACTTAGCCCCTCCCTTTCCCTAACTAGTGGAGCTCAGTCCCCCATCTCTTTTATCATTGTCATTATGCGTGCAGCGATGTATTTGATATTAAATATGAGACATGTACAAAAACAGGCACACTGACCTTTAACATCTAGGCTCTCCAGCCTAATCAAAACATAAGCATCCTAGCTTATAATAACTGGCTCACCAGCCTATAAAACATATCATATACACAAAGGCTCCTTGGTCTCAACATTGCACACACTTAAGATGTTGCGCATGGTATTCTGGAATGTGCACACTTCCTCATTTTACTGTGTAGTACATGCGTGCACTATGCCATGAAATGTGCATACAAAAATGATATCAAAACAGCTCACCAGCTTAAGTACATTTGTATTTACACTTACAATTGGGTTTGGCCTTAGGGATATTACATCAATCATTCTTAAAGATGATCACATTTGAAGCTTTGTATGGAAGAAAGTGAAACACACCCGTAAGTTGGGACAACCCTGCAGACAGAATAATAATTGGGATGGAATTATTCAGGGAAATGGAAGAGAAAATGATGAAAATAAAATAGAATTTAAAGGCTTCCTAAGACCAGCAAAAAATATATGTTGATAAGGGTAGAACCCAGAGAGAATTTAAAGTGGATGACCACGTGTTCTTAAAAGTAAAGGCCCAGAAAAGTTCCCCGAGTTTGGGAAATTCTTCAAAGCTAGGAGCTCATTATTGTGGGCCATTTGAAATCCTGGAATGGATTGGGCCTATAGAATACATGCTTGACTTACCTGTATTAATGTGAATTCATAATGTATTCCATGTACCATTTCTTAAAAAGTATGTACATGATGTTAATCATGTCATTGATTGGAATGTGATTCAGGTGGAGCAAGAAGGAAACTTTCAAGTGCATCTGATGTGCATATTGGATCGGAATATTGGGTAGCTTCAGAATCGAGCTGTAGGGATAGTAAAGGTCTAATGGACTTGGTACGGTCCTAAGGATACAACTTGGGAGCATAAATATGCTATGAGGATAGAGTGCCCACATATTTTTTAAAACTATTAATTCTTTTATTGTATGAGTGTATATACTACATTGAGGACAATGCATAAATAAAGGGGGAGGGGAATGTAATGCCCCTAGGCTGAATCCCAATTGTACATATGAATGTAAATGAACATATAGACTGGTGAGCCAGGTTGTTATAGGCCAGAAGGCTTATGTGATTATTAGGTTGGAGAGCCTAGATGCTAAAGGCCAATGAGCCTATTATTCTAATATGTAAACACTCATATTATTAATGAAAACACACCACTGTTGCAGACCAACCATATAACAAAGTATGGAGGGATAAACTCCACTAGATAGGGAAATGGGCCTAAGATTTAAGGTTAAGGGGATAATCTAGGGGGGCTTAATCCCAGAGGAATATTATATCAATATTCCTTAAAGTATAAAGTATGGATAATTATTTTATCCTAAGTTCTAAGGATGGAGACAAGTGGACCCAAGGTAGTTATCAACATGACAAGTGTCAAGTTGGGAACATGCATACATATAGTTGGACTTAATTCATTTTGATATCATCCATCTTCATTATTTCAGGCACAAAGATGTCATCCGTACCTATGGTTACCATACCAATACTTGTACATGTACCCTAGTTATCTTGGGAGATGGACGGAAGAAGCGGGTTGCCAGGCTCGTAGGATATTGAAGAGGTGGGTTGTCAGTCCCGTGAGAATTCTCTTCAGGTGAGGGAATTGTTGGGAATTGATTCCTAAAGGTGCCAAACTGCAGCTACAGGTCTTTGATACTTCCTGTCTGGCCTATTACTGAAGCTCCAGAAAGGAAGTGGGGTAGTCGAGGGACTGTTGAGCAGAGAATGGACACACTTCCTAGGGTAGTACAGGCATGTGGGGAATGAAGGATTGTATGCTATTAGTTTGAGTTGGCACCTGTGTATGAGTTTGTATGTTGTTAAAGAGACCTTATCGAGGTTTGGAATCCTTTACCCAGGTGGATTTTATCCCCAGCTCAGGGGTGACTCACTGTTGATATTTATGAGCAGTGTTGTCTAAGGCTAGGAGGAACGTGGAAGGTCTACATGCAGTTGGTGTTTATTTTGTGAGATAAGTGTCATTCATGTGTTTATTTCAATTACTATGTGTGTGCAATTATGATTTTCTATCATGGAATATATGTTGTTGAATTTTATACATGAATTGTTATTGTTCCATGCATGTTGTTATTATTTTCGATTAACTCTATTCAAATTCATAATTTATTATTTAATTTAATGGAATCAGAATTCATAATTTTGCATGACCTAGACCAGCCTAGGTGGATGGGTACATAGAAAATTGGTATCAGAGCCCAGTTTTCAACACTGAGCCTGCATGGGCCATTTAACAGAGCGTATAAGTGAAATTATAGAGTTTGCAAGTGAACTGTTCGACAAAATCTCAGGATGATTTTGTTCGCAAATTGTTTGACAAATGTTTACGGTGTTTTTGTGGTGAAATTGGGAGCATCCAGGTGAAATTGGGCCAAAGCCCCAATTTCTATTGTTAAAATTCTTGGATAATTTGGGGAATTGGTCCAAGGATGATTTTTTCATGATGCTAATCTTTGTCTGAGAAAATTTAGACCTATAATTGGTCGAATTTGAAGTCATCACAAGGATATGGTTGACTGAGTAAAAATGGTTAAATAAATTTCCCAATTCATGAAGGAATTGAATAAAATTTCATGATGGAAATGTCGACCGACTGTGCACCCAAGTAATTGGTGTCTCAAGAGGTTTAAGTTGTTTTTATTGGAGTGAAATTGAATAAATTTAATGGTTTCATAGCGACCATGGTGAAATGGAATGAAATTGGGCAAAATCCCAATTTCTTGCAGCTAATTAATGGAAAATTCGAAGTGAAAGAGTCGAATTTGAAAAGAAGCAAACAAATGTTTGTGTATAAGGCTTGATTTGGTTATATTGAGCTTAGTCACAGAGCTCTAATTATGGCCCAAGAAGGAATTTCATTTTTGGGCGAATTTTAGCATTTTTGGAATTTTGGAAAATAGGCAAAATTGGAAATTTTTTGGTATTTTTCTATACACTAACGTCAACATGACATGGGGGGGCCATGTGTCAGTTGACGTGGCAGAAGGTGACATGTACTGCCATGGTGGAAGGGAGGTAGAAATGGCTAACTGTTGGGACTTATTATGATTTCATGAGTTCGTGAGTCCAAAGAAGTGGAAAAATGGTAAGTGTTGAGACTTTTCAGATAGACTTATGAAAGAAAGGTTACAAGACAGTGAGTCTATGAGTCCGTGAGTCCAAAGAAGTGAAAAAATGGTTAAGTGTTGAGACTTTTCGGATGGACTTATGAAAGAAAGTTTACAAGATCGTGACTCTGTGAGTCCATGAGTCTGAAGGAGTGGAAAAATGGTTAAGTGTTGATACTTTTCGGATGGACTTATGAAAGAAAGGTTACAAGACCGTGAGTTATTTTTTATAAATAAAAAAAAACTAAAAGAATTGTTATAAATCAAATATATATAGCACTAATAAATTAACTTTAAAAAAATTAAAAACCATAAAAATTAATGAATTAAAAATATAAAATAAAAACACAAAAAAGAAATAACATAAAAATATAAAATTCCCTCAGATGGGGTGTCATATCACTACTACATATTGAAAAATTTGCAACGACCACTTGCGATGAAAGTAATCTTTTGTCACAACATGCAAGAGAAAAAGTTCAATTTTTCTAAATCCACCTCGTATTCGTCGCTATATCGACGCATGTAGTTCGAATAAATTATTATGGTCAAATTTCATTGCAAGAGTGACGACTGTAGTTTGTCCGTCGCAAGAGAGATGACTTACCTAACCTTAAAATTGACCGTTAAAAATGACCTAAAATAAATAGGCAAAAGAAGAAATATTTTTAGGTCATGTTCATTGCGACAATCTTAAAGATGACCTAAAATTGGACTATAAATATTTGACGATTTAAAGATGTTGCGACAATCTTGCTATAACAACGACGGTTCCGAAAGGGTATTTTTGTGCGGAAGAATGTCGTGGAATGTTGTTAGAGGTGGGGAAAAAAGTAAAGCGGGTGAAAAGGGTGATGGTAGATGTTATTTCCCTTGTAAAAAATGTTGCCTCAGACGTCCCGTAACAATTTTAATAGCAACAACTACAAAATATTGTAGGAAATATGGTCACATTGATGGCGGATCGAATGAATATCGTCCCATGGTAATTAGCTATATATTCATTATCTTTTTTTATTTTGTCAATTTTATATAAAACTATATATATATATATATATA
>JASDQU011247500.1:1576-11636 GCA_032191745.1 Picea mariana
ACCCACATCACATTATAATTCAGTCATATTTGTATGTACGAGTGTGATTCCATGTCGAGCGTGTTATCCCCAACTCCTAGGGACAACTAAGGAGATAATGTCTCGAGGTCCTCAGGTTACAGACATGGAGTAGTGAGAGATAGCTTGACCAACAATGTCCACTTGCATAGACAAATACCCACCTCACTGTTGATTTTTCATTAAGCTAGGTTCACGCATGAAGTTCATTCCAATTTTATCATTTTACTTGAACCATAGACAATTGCAGTTACACCATAAACAATTTGTTGCAGTAACCAATATCACAAGAAGAAACACCATGCACAAGTACACAAGAAGTATCTCGGGAAACCCTTCTCAACAAGGGAAGAAAACCCAGCCAATCCTTTGCTATATTCTTCAAGTGAAAGACCTCCCACACTATAAACCTAGCACAAAAAATGGTGCTTACAAATCCTATAAGACTAGCACCCAAGAGAAGTGCACACTTTTCCCAAGAACAAGTACTTGATGAAATTTCCAAATTCACACTTGTGTTATGATTCCTCAATGGGGAATTTACCTTTATTTATATTAGAGTAGGATTATCAACAATGATGTCTATTGGCACAATAGGGCCGAMCTAAATAAGTCACAATATAATTAATAATTACCATATTAATTATCTTTTACATTAATTATCTTTCACTTTATGGTGTGGCCGACCTGTACCCTTTACATCACAAATAGGGTTACATGTAAGTATTACTCTTGTACAATATAGCAAGGGATCTCACACACCCACTAGTGCTCARCCACTAGGGGCACATCCATCTGTGCTCAGCCACTTGGATGACCACATCTATATCTCACTACATCTCACAGGAGAATCACACTCACTAGTGCTCAACCACTAGGATCACGTTCACCTACGCTCAACCACAGGCATGCCCAACTCAACAGATCTCTTTCTCACTATGTATCACAGGAGAATCACACTCACTAGTGCTCATCCACTAGGATCATGTTCACCTATGCTCAGCCACAGGCACGCCCAACTCAACATATCTCTTTTTCACTATGTCTCACAGGAGAATCATCTGGAGTATCACATCATCTCAAATCTCTGCACAAAGGAGATCAATACATTGTTTCATCTCCGTCTCAAAGATAACGACACACCCAAATCATGGGCTTCCCCACACAGGGGCACACATATTTCCGTCTTCGTCTTAGAGAGGAAACACAGACCCAACTCATGGGCAAACCCAACTCATGGGCTTCCTCACCCCACATAGGGGCACACAACGTTCCTTCTCCGTCTCAGAGAGGAACCACACACCTAAATCATGGGCACACCCAACTCATGGGATTTCTCTCAAGCTGACTCACTCAATCTGTGTTATGGAGGATGTCTCATGTAGTTGTAATCATCAACACTCCCTCTCAGCTATGGAGGCATTCTCCATCAGGCCAAGTATCGCATGAAAGTACTCGAACTTCGTCTTGGTTGTAGTCATCAACACTCCTTCTCAGCTAGGGAGGTATTTTCCACCAAGCTAGTTTCTCACAGAAGTACTCAAACTTCATATTGGCAAGCGGTTTGGTGAATAAATCTTCAATCTTCTCATGTGTAGGAAGGTACTGCACGTGTACTACTTTCCTCTACAACATGTCTCTGATATAATGATATTTTATCTCAATGTGTTTCGATCTATCATGAAACAAAGGGTTCTTAGAGAGCTTCACACATCTCTAGTTATCACAATGAATAATAATAGGATCCATCTCATGATCAAATAAATCTGTCAGAATCTTACGAAGCCACATTGCTTCACGGACTTCCACACTCCATGATATATACTCTGCTTATGTGGTTCTCAAGGCCACTGAGCTTTGTTTCTTGTTGCACCAGGAAACCATGGCAGACCCCAAGGTAAAACAATAACCGGATGTGTTMTTCCARTCCACTATGCTTCCTACCCAATCAACATATCCCTGCAAACTCAAGTCTACAMTAGAGGCATATCTCAGGCCATATCCAATTGTGCCTCGTAGATATCTCAATACAGATTTCACTACTATCTAGTGAGTCTGTCTCAACTGACTCATGAATTGACTAATGTACATTCACTGCATAGCATAAGTTGGGTGTGGTGTTAACCAGATACAATAGTGATCCAATCAGGTGTGGAACAATCTCGTCTGAATCATCATCATTCATTTTCTTCAAATCCATCACCATCGGTGTAGGCATGGATTTCATTCTATCATACTGAAATTATTTAATATCCCCACTGTGTATTTTCCTTGACTCAGAAAAATCTCATCGGTCCTCTGTCATACTTCTTGTCCCAAGAAGTAGTGCATCATACCCAGATCCTTCATCTCAAAATCAGAAGTCAAAGCTTACTTGTATCCAATAACAAGGCTTTCTGAATAAGTCACCAAAATCAGGCTCTCATCACCAATAATGTAATAATATAGGTTTGGATCAAAAACACTCTTGTTGAATACCAAACTCATCAAGAATCCATCCATCTTCTCGTACCAAGCACAAGGTGTCTTTTTTAGTCCATACAGGGATTTGTTTAACCTGTACACGTGAGATCTCTCATCGTATATCATGAATCCTTCTGGCTGCTTGATGTAAACTTATTCCTCAATCTTACCATTGAGAAAGGTTGTCTTTACATCCATCTGATGTAGTTTCCAACTCATGGATGATAGTATGGATGGAAGTGTATTAGGCTACTGGATCAAATGTCTCATCATAGACAACTCTCTCTATTTGTGGGAATCCTTTGGCTACAAATCTCGTTTTGTATTTCTCGAGACTTCCATCAGCTGCATGCTTGATCTTATAGATCCACTTGGAATTCACCGCAAACCTCCCTTCTAGTCTCTCATATATCATTATTTAAGATATACTGGTAATCTTCTATCATGGAAATTTTCCATACCTGTTCACCTTTTGCTTCTCTATGACAAGAAGTCTTAGAATCAATGATGTGGCTCATGGCTGAAGAGTAGCTCGGAAATAGATTTTCTCTCTCGGGATGTTCCTTGAGGGGCTTGTATGTTCCTCTACCTCCTGCAGAGTTTGTCGAGAAAAAGAAGGCCTTTTATGCCCTACTGCAATATCTTTGGGCACATCAACTGGAGCAACTGGATCAGCTGGAACAACTGGATCAACTGGAATAATGTATGTCTCCCTCTGAACTGTTGAAGGGGGAGGAGGTATTGTCTCACTATCAAACTCCATCTGAGATTCTATGGACCTTTGAAAGGCTATCTCTTCTCTAGGGACAACATCTCTTTCGTGTCTCAATCTGTCTCTGACTAGGGATGTAGATCTGTTATGTCTTCGAAGATTCATTGTTATCTCATAAATGTATCCTTTCTCCCTAAAGGGTTTGTCTTGGACCTCTTCTCTTTGGGTACATGAAAATACACTGGGCACCCAAATATCCTGAAGTGTTCAATCTTGGGCTTCACTCTGGTGAAGGCTTCTTCGAGAGTTATGTTCTTCAAAATATGGTGAGGACTCTTATTCTGAACATATATTGTGTCATGCATGCTTCTACCCACAGGATCATAGAAATTTTCTGATCATGCATTATTGATTTTATTTCCTCAATGATGGTTATGTTCTTCCTCCTTCTCAAATAGTTTTGACTCCCTATGAATTCCTAAGTATAACCATCTTCCTTTGTGGTTAACCTACCTGGAACAAGAAAACAAACAAAAGGAAACAAAACAAGAATATCTCCTAAAGGGGAATAATGTGTACATCTCTAGAATCAAAATAATTTAAGGATTGTTGTCACAACTACAACACCTACTTGTAATGTATAATTTTTTTATAAATGTAGGTTAGAGGCATGATAATTAAAACAATCAAATCTGGAGTCTTCACTTCCAGTGTGTTGTTCCTCTGAATGCACTGAGATCCCTCTGGATCCATGACTTCAGCAAAGGTTTCTTCCTCCTGCAATTACCCTCATGACAATGATACAAATAATATATACAAGTGAATACCTGAGGGTGCTGATATGATTTCTCCAATGGCACTTGGATGATCTTTGTCCCCTAACATATTCATGAAGAAAGTAGCCATGGTGTCACCATAATTTCAGATTCTTCACAAACCCTTGTCAACTGGGATAGAAAACATAACAGTTATGATAGGCTAGCACTTTTAGGTTTTGTTGGGCTTATGAATGCCAACAATAATCCTTTGAAATATAGGAGAACACTGATGAGATGAAGAGCTCCTTCAATGAGTTGCAGAAACCCTAATTCTGAAATTTCTGTAGAAATTAGCGAAACCTTAGAAACCCTAGGGTCAAAAAGTCAAAATGATCGAAAATGCAATCTGAATATTTTTGGAAGTGTACTGAAGGATTTCGTACACTTCTATGCACTTTTAATAACTAGTATCCAAGTAAAAAGTGTTGAAACACCTAAAAAAGATAGGTCGTATGAAATTTCTGGAAATCCTAGGAGGGTTGCACGGTTTTGTAGAAATAAGAGGATGATTGGAATTTGTTTGTGAAATGGTTCATTTTCACTATACCATGTTGAATTTTCACTATGCTTGGTTCAAGAATGAATTTCATTCCAATTTTAGCATTTTACTTGAACCATAGAGAATTGTAGTTACACCATAAACAATTTGCTGCAGTAACCAAGATCACAAGAAGAAACACCATGCACAAGTACACAAGAAGTATCCTGGGAAACCCTTCTCAACAAGGGAATAAAACCCAACCAATCATTTGCTATATTATTCAAGAGAAATACCTCCCACACCATAAACCTAGCACACAAAAGGGTGCTCACAAACCCTAGAAGACTAGTGCCCAAGAGAGGTGCACACTTTTCCCAAGAACAAGTACTTGCTGAAATTTCCAAATTCACACTTCTGTTATGATTCCTCAATGGGGAATTTACCTTTATTTATATTAGACTGAGCTTATAAACAATGGTTTCTATTGGAACAACAGGGTCGACCTCAATAACTCACAATATAATTAATAATTACCATATTAATTATCTTTTACATTAATTATCTTTCACTTTATGGTGGGACCAATCTGTATCCTTTACATCACAAATAGGGTTACAAGTAAGTCTTACTCTTGTATAATATAGCAAGGGATATCACACACCCACTAGTGCTCAACCACTAGGGGCACATCCATATATTCTCATCCATAGGGATGTCCACATCTCTATCTCACTACATCTCACAGGAGAATCACATTCACTAGTGCTCAGCCACTAGGATCACGTTCACATGTGCTCAGCCACATGCACATCCAAATCAACATATCTCTTTCTCACTGCGTCTCACAGGAGAATCACACTCACTAGTGCTCAACCATTAGGATCATGTTCACATGTTCTTAGCCACAAGCACATCCAACTCAACAGATCTCTTTCTCATTGTGTCTCACAGGAGAATCATCTGGAGTATCACATCATCTCAAATCTCTGCACAAAGGAGATTAATACATGTTTCATCTCTGTCTCGTAGAGAAAGACACACCCAACTCATGGGATTCCCCACACAGGGGCACACAACGTTTCATCTCTGTCTTAGAGAGGAACCACACACCCAACTCATGGGCACACCCATCTCATGGGCTTCCTCACCCCACACAGGGGCACACAACATTCCTTCTCTGTCTTAGAGAGGCACCACACACTCAACTCATGGGATTTCTCTTAGGCTGAATCACTCAGTATGTATCCTAGAGGATGTCTCATGCAATTGTAATCATCAACAATCACCACCACAACTCCAAGTTCTTAATGATGGTATCCACCACATCAGCTAGCCTTCGGAAGACATTGGGTCTTTCCCCATGAGGTATAAGTCAGGTATTATGGTGAGTGTCATTTCAATATTTGATGCATTTGAGTTTGTTGCATCTATTACTGCTTTTGATTATGTAATGTTTGCTTGTACATTATGCTCTTTTCCATGTTTCACTTTGGTGGTTGACATTACGCCCTAGTAAGTGGGTCATCCTTAGGGATAGGTATGCTACTGGGAGGTCCTCTTGACAATTCATCGTGACATTCCTGACCATACTTGTCACTTTCCACACTTCACCCACTCATCTCCCCACCTTTTGGGATTTTCGGGTGTACTAACCTAAGAAGGGGTTGTCCCTCATTTCATGGGAAGAATGGGTTGAAGGCTCAGAGGCTTGTAGCTGGAAAAAGATAAAAGCCAATCATTAACCTTCTATATGCTCGGGCAGGGATCCTGAGGACAATGAAATTTCTCTCATAAGAAACTAATGGGACCCATGAAAAATAAATATAACAAAATGCCAACTAGGGTGGAGCATGTGCGGGCACTGTTTTTATTGCTTAGGTAGAAGCCCCAAACATGTTTTCAACTTGGGGAAGCGTGATGTGACCAAGGTAGAGTAGAGGTGGGGCTAATTTTTTCATGCTTAGGTATAATCCCCACCTTGGCTTCAACCTGGAAACATCCTAAAATAATAAAAGGCAATAAATGGGCTTGGAAAAAGGTTTCATTGAAAATGAAGGTGCAACACACCCTCTACAAAGGCACCCATAAATGAGACACTATAGCCCCTTATATGTCATGAACCCCATGCCCAAAATTCTTCCCCCCATCCATGACACCTCATACACATGACTTGGAAGGAGGTCTCCTTAGTAAATACCCCTAAACTTGAGGTACGATTCACCCAATAGGTCATTTTGTCAACACTCCCATACCTAAAGTTGGAAAATCGCATAGGGTCTTTGAGCATTGGTTTATTTCGACGAGGTGGTTTGGATGTACATGCTTAGATGGCTCTTTTATTGATTTGATTTACTCATCATGATTCATTTGACTTGAGATCCTTGGAGGGCATATACATTTGTCTTTGCAGGACCCAGCTGGTGGACAATTTTGGAGGAGCAAGCCTAGATTGGGTTTCCATGGGGCTTGAAGCCCACGGATTGCATACCAGGGCCCACATGCTAGATGAGGAAGACATACCTTTGGAGGCTTAGAAGACATCATGGAAGACCTAACCTATCCCCTACAACCCAAATGATTTTCCTAAGGGGGCCAAAACATCACCTTTGAGGACTTGATGTCACATCAAGGCTAGGGTTTGGTGGTGATTGAGGACACTTGGCACATTTTGAAGGAAGGAAACCATGGATTGTGGAGGAGAGGCTTGGATTTAAGACACTTGGCCTTTGGAGGCCTAACTCACCCATTTCCTACTTCAATCACTTGCAAAAGTGCCAAAACGTCACCCTAGAAGGGTGACGTCTTACTTTAGGGTTTATGTTATGTGCAAATTGTGAATTAAAAAGTATTATTTTATGTAAAGGGGAAAAATAAGGTTTGTTGTCCCCCTTTTTTGTGGTTTACCCTAATTTATGTGGAAAAACTATGTTTAGGACATTTTGTATAAATAGAGATCATTTGTATCTCATTTTTATCATAACTCTCCCTCTTGTGAGAGGATACTTGGATGAAATTTGCACCCTACTTGGGAAATTCTCTTCATCTCTCTTGGTTACACTCTCTTGTGAAGTTTTTTCTTATGCTATCTATTGGTCTCAACTGCTCTCTTCTTCTCTCTGAGTTATTGACCCAAGGTTCATGTCATTCGGGTTTCCAACAAAGCCTCTAAAACTATCGCCCCTTTTGGTAACCTAAAAGGCAATACGGTACACAGAATGCACTGCGCAGTCTCACCCGAGATAGATTTAAATGGGTGGTTGTAAGAATTAGGTGTTTATAGCCTAGGATTGAGTATGATATAGGGGTTTATTAACCAAATCCATGCACTACGAACTATGAGGGTAATCTACCTATTCCTCGCGGGTACACATTCCCATTACACAGTTTACTTCCTAAGCGAAATATTCGTGTTCCATAACAATATATGAACTCATTTATTAAGCATAACAATAACCTTCTGAAAGAAAGTAAAGAGATGCATACATTCATCACATTACATAGTTATTACCGTGGTTCACCCCCTCTTGGGCTACATCCACAAAGGTTTGTCTCTTGGCTCTTTATTATGGTAGTTTTGCATTTCCGGCACCACGCACTTACAATTCCCCTCTTATGGGTAAGATCTATACGAGGCGAACTAGATCGCACCAGGCTCTACAACCAGGAACTAATCCTTAGATCTACCTTCTCTCCTCCTTGCTAGCTCAACAACTTACAAAAATGGTACATAACAGTCAATATTGCATACCGCATCCGCTCATGCGTAACTACAGTAAAATATGGGATAACAATACTAACACCCCAAGCTAATACACAAATTTTAAACACAAAATAGTCGAACCTCTACATGATACCTGCGTATATATATTTATACATTTCAGTCTCTTCAGTCGTTTACCAAGCATTACAAAAACCCTAACCCTATCGACGTTAGGTCTTCCTCCCATGCATGCGTGTTGTTCTTCCTCCAGCTGTTGCTTTCCTTGTGCACACTTTTTTGCATGTGCACGTGTTGTTCTTTCTCTAGCTGTTACTTCCATTTCTACGCGCTTTATTTCCCACTATTGTCCCTATTTCCACTTTGGCCTGGTGCCAATAGGTCCCCAACACTGACATGTGACTTGTCCCGAGTCACCTAATCTTTCTAAGCTGTCTCGATCTCCTCAGTGATTGTCTGGAACTTTTCCTTCAGCTCTGCTTCTTTTGTCAGTGCCTGCGCGGTCTTCTCCTTAATGGTATCCACTACCTGAACTGCCACTTCGTCGCTCAGTAATCCTTCACATTCTTCTTGTGTCGTTTCTATATGTTTTCTAGCTCCTTCTGCCTTTGCGAGTACTTCTGCTACCCATTCCTGTAGTGGTTCTATTTGAGCTTGACGCTCCTGTTTATGCGTTTGCACTGTGATAAGTTATGCCTACATATTCTTCAGCTCTTGCGTCCCCTTGACACGTTCTGGGATTGATATGGTATTTTTCCTTTGTTTGAGTTCTTGGATCACTGCATCGATCCTTTACTCTTCCTTGTCCCAGCGTTGGACCTACGGATACTCCTCCAGTCTTGTCCAAATTTGCGTTGCTTTATTGAATAATTCCACTGCTATACTAACCTGTTGCTCTATCTCCTGCAGTTGCATCGTTGCTTCCTTCTTCCTTTGCTCCTTTATTGCCGATGGAGTTGTTGGTGTGAGATATTCTCAGAGACCCTCGATCTCCTTCTGATATCAATCAATTTCTTGCGCAATATGGTCGATCTTTTCTGCAACTGGGAGCTCATTTCCTTGCACAGTGCTTGGAAGTTTCCCCAAAATTTCTCCCACTCTTCGTTCTAGTTCGTTCTTGCATTCTTTTTCCTCCTGAATTTCGGATTTGGCCTGCTCACAATCCTTTTCCAGCACTTCTCGCTTGTTTTTCTTTGGTATGTAACTAGTGTCTTTGCCTTTGTTGAATTCGTGTTTCAAATGTTATGTGGACTTTCTGTCTGTGGCGTGGTTCGAGCTTTTGAGTTTTGTTTCCTCTTTTTGTTCTCTATTTTAATATATATATATATATATATATTGCATGGTGGGTGGTCAACTGTCCTTGTACACCTTCAGTCGGCTCCTGTTGATCATTCCTCTGAGATCTGCGCCTACTAAATATCTTAACTGTATAGATCCTCCGTTTGTTACATATTTTACCTCGTATGGTTCTAACCAATGCATTCTCAACTTTCCTGGGTGCTGAAACGATTTGTTGTCATAGCGAAATACTAGATATCCTTCCTTGAACATCTTCTTCTTGATGTGTCGATCATGCCAAGCTTTGTCTCTGGCTTTCTGCACTTTTTGATTCGGTCTTCCTCCTTTGACAATAGTTGATTCATTATTTCATGTATTGCGCCTCGTTCTATCATTTGTGTGATAGCGGCTACGCATAAGCTAGGTACTAAAAATTCTAATCGCACTACTGCTTCTTGGCCATAGACTAGTTTGAATGGTATGTGCCCTATTAAATTTTTGCATGTCGTCCTATACGCCCATAATACTGATGGTACTTTGAGGTCCCAGATGTCTCTGTTGACGTTATAGAT
>JASDQU011247501.1:0-12834 GCA_032191745.1 Picea mariana
GGGTGGAGGCTGACGAGGTGGGGAGGGGGGAGGAGGTGAAAAACCCAAGGCGTTGTTGAGGGTATCAAACCACTCGATTATGAAAGCGTAGGGGTTCGAGAGTGGGGAGAGGTCAGGGGTGGTCTCACAGAGTGGTGGAACGGGTATATGCACAACGATAGGAGCCAAGATGAGGATGCTTTTGGCTTTAGGAGGAGGTTCGTTGATGTGCATCACCCTTCCCCTGGATGCATACCAAGCAACACCCATTTTGGCCTTGCCTTTAAGGCCAAGCATGCCAATTGCAGACGAAGACCTGGGAAAGAAGACATAGAGGATCAGCAGACCTAGAGAGGAAGAGCATGATCTTGATGTCCTGGAATCCAAGTGGAGGTCCCACTAGAGGAGAAGCATGGGCCTAGAGAAAATGAGAACCAGGGGGATCTTGTCATGCAAACGGTGAGGCAGCAAATGAGGTTCAGTTCACCCGAGATTGGATTTGGGAAATCCAGTATGGAGGAGTAGATTTGACTGAGGAGGAATCTTGCATGGTTCCATGAAGACACCCATGCATTAGAGCGTCCAAATCGTGCGGGAGGTTGGCTTCAACTTAAGTTTGGAAGGTGGTGATGGATGATTTAAATCCATGAGGTGACAGAAATTTGGGGGTAGGGCTAATCGAACGCTAAGTGGCTAACTTCCGAGCCAGGTGGCCTCCCTGTGGCTTGTTTACTAATTGAACTTGGAAGCATCCCATCCAAGGGAATCTATTACTAAAGCATTAAGGTCAATGTATTACTACTAAATATTTATGTATTATTAATGTATTACTTTATCACTCTATTAATACTTTATTAATGTTTTAATGTATTAATACTTTAGTAATGTATTTATTAATGCATTTAACATGTGCCTTCATCCAGAAGGTCCCTTTCCACTTTTTCATTCATTTGGAATCATGTCCCTTTCTTGCAATGTTTCTCTTAGGACTTTTTAGTGGAGTGTTTATTTGTATAGGCGGCCTTAGGTTTTTTCTTTATCGCCACTTTTGGATCAATGATTCAAGGTGGTAGACCAGCCTCTCCCCTAGTCGGAAAGGACCTATGGTCTTTCTCTTGAAAGCATGGAGAAACCTCTTAGGAGGTGTGGGTTTTTATACCATTGGTTCACCAAATTTAGTGTGTTATACTTTTATGGACATGAATAATCCCACAAGGGATGAACCTGTGAATAAGAAATTTCTAGCCAAAGGTCTTGATGATACCAACCAAGGAACCCCTGCCCAAGGGGATTCTTGTGCTTTCCCTTTCTTTGTAAACATTGATGCCCCCTTGATGGCTACTTTGAAGATTCTTGGGTTGAATGTAGGACTATCGGTTTGGTTGTGGACCATGCCAAGTGTCCCAAATGCTCTTTATGCTTCGCATATAAGCACCTTATGTTAGGTGCATCGTAGTGATTTTGATCCTTCACCTTATACATCCATGAAGGTTACTCCTTCTCCTTCCCCCTCTTCTGGTGAAAGTCTTTCTACTATTAACCAAATGTCTAAAAGGAATAGGAAGAGGAAGAGTAAGAAGAAAAAGTAAACAGCAATTGCTAGTCATGTTGGAGACCTGTCACCAACCTCTACAAATCATGCTAGAGGAAAGAAACCAACCACTGTGAGTCATGCTTGAAGCATGAGTCCAGTCACTATGATTCATACTGGAATTAGTTCCCCGGCATCTATGAGTCATGTTGGAGGTAGCTCCAAAACCCCTTCGAGTCATGTTGAGGAAAAGCAACCGACTCTATGAGTCATTTTGGGAGCGATAGTCTAGTCACTGCTAGTCATACTAGACAAACATCACTAACCTGTGCAAGTCATGTTCGATATCAACACATAGATGTTGAAATTCATGTAGGGAAATTGATACAGTTGAGAATCCTAAATGTATAGGATGTAAGCCAAAGTTTCTTGTAATATTTTTGAAGGAGATCACCTTACTCATTTTTTCCTTGCTATTTTTGTGATATGAAGAGAATGGTCCTTATCTAAGGGCCCTTATAGTTCTGTGTCATCTTAGGATTCCCAATAATATAATCAATCATTGGTTGATAAAGTGATCGTGTCGATCCCATATTCAATTGATACCAGTCTCTTTTTAGGGGGTGATGTGTCTCTTGACCATGTTGTCTCGCATCATATTCAACCAGTGGTTGAGGAAGTGGTCACGCCAATGCAATATTTGGCCGATCCCACTCTTCTATTGGAGAGTGACTGTTCTTCCAAAGTGATTGAGCCGATGAAATCTTCGGTCGATACCACTCTTCTTTCGGGGAGTGATGCTTATTTTTAATACGTCTTTATCATTTCCAGTTCAATACCTTTCAAACAAGGGGACATTCCACTCTCTTTAAGTATTCTTGAATGATGTTACAGATCCTTGCCTTCCCTCTTCTACACCTTTCCAAATAACGATTCTGGTTGAATCTATGTCGAAAAAAATTCCTCTATTTGTTGTAGATGAAGGATCCTATGCAACTATTTAATCATCCTTCACTTAGAAAGATTTTGGATTTCCCAAGCTTGTGTTAGCTACCAATGAGCTACTGGCTTTCGACAGAAGACCTAGTGAATGTCTAGGGATTCTTCCTTAGATTCCTATTACTTTATGTGGGAATAATTTCCTAATCGATTTGTTAGTAGTTCCAGGCCCTTTAGAATTTAATATTCTGATGGGGCATGATTATGTTTATGCTATGAAGGCAATGATGTCTAAGATCTTTCGTGTGATGAATTTCCCTAACAATGCAATAATCGTCAATATTAATCATCTATCATATGATAATCACCATCCTGGTTTGATTTCAGCTCATTTTCCCCCTTTATGTGTTCCTAGTGTTAGAGTAGAATCTTCCCCACCATGGTTGAATTATGTGGCATCTTATCCTCTATGTTCAATTTCTACTAACATGGGATATTTACAATTATGTTTTCCTTCTCGATACAAGGTATATGTAAATGATCAATTTTTTTATCCAATGGGGGCATGGGATCCCTTGCTTCCCCCTATTGGCCCAAGTAATTTGGCATTTCCTCTTGAATCTCATCTTGTTGTTTGTGATACCTCGAACCCTGGTATTTTTGATTTGTCAATCTTGGGTTTCATGGATGTTGAGTTTCCTTCATAAGAGGTTATCCTTGAAGCTATGATTATGGATCATCAACCTCTTCCTGAACTGGAAGCTTTACGGATTGGTTACCAATGAAACCCTTGTATTGATCCTAACAATGGGATATACCTGGAGAACTATTATGGATAAGCTGCAAGGTTGTGCGGTCCTCTATGTATAATGTACTTTAATGGTTTATTGTTTTCAAGTTCCATATCCCTTAGCACTTGTTTTTATCATAGGTTTCTATATCATACTTATTAACTTCTATGTGAGTGTTTTTTTATTATATACAATACTTTTAAGACATTTTTATTTGGTACCTTTTCTTCCATGTCGATTCGTTCTCACAAGTAATGATCTTGAAACTAACATATAGGTTAGATTTTCCCTTTCATGCATTTTTTCATTATCTTTTTCCTATTTCATTTTCCTTAGGATCGACCCCACTAGGTTGTGACACAAAACCTTATTTGTTTTTTAGAAGTGTTGTAATTCATGTGGTAGATCCTACCTTCCATGGACATCCTAGTTTATAATTTCTTTGTATTATGTCACTCATGATGAAAGTTTTCTATTAGGCTTGGGAGTCTTGTTTAGCCCCACCATGACTTTCTGTTGAAGTTTCATCTCTCCTTCTCAATATTTTTTTGGCCATTACCTACAGGAATCCCCCTAACACATGTTGATACTTATGTTAGCACCTCCATGGATTCTTAAAAATGTATTGTCTTTCTTAATTTCATGTAGGGTAGGTTTATTTCCTCCTACATAATTCATTTATCAGTATCGAACAAATATCTACCATAGGGTCAACCCCATTATTTTGAGACACTACACCCCTCAAGCTACTTATAGGTGTCACTTATGGATGGTAGAGATTACCTCTCCATGGGTTTCCTAGTTAGTAACTCAATAGCATTTTGAGACCAATGTTGTAGTCTTCATGTAGTCTCAGAATCCGTGTGTAGCCCCTCCATGTCTTTGTGTTGAAGCCTCATGACTTCCTCTCAATCTCTTGCTAGATAACCTAGCCAAGGGGCTTCCAAAATTTTGTTAATTTGTAATTGCATTGCATATTAACCACTCATGCTTTTAAGCCTAATGTCATCTTCAACATTAGGCCCCTGATCCCATTAGTTTCCATGGTTCAACCAATCTGGAAACCAATGGGATTAGGCCTAATGTTGGTTTCAGTATTATACCTTAGTTTCCATCTGATCCCATTGGTGGATTCCTTGTCTTTGTTAGACCTTTGGCATGCCGGAGTCGTACCTCAATGTGGCCCTTACAATTTTTTTGTCTAATTCCTTCCAAATATTTGGACTTTTGCTACTCCTTGTACCGGATGATGGAGGATTCCTTAATTCCTTCCTTCCAATTGATCTCTTACTATCAAATTCAACACATATTTTTCTGGGACACAGATCTTGTTAAGAACCTAAATAAATCTACAAATGTAATCACCACAAATACTGAATACACAGTAGATCCACAGGGAAAGATAGAAGAAACCACACTTTATTATTACCAAACCCTTGAGGTATGGCAACACCATACAATGGATCCTATTATGGAATGGATCCTCTCATGTTCACTTGCCTCTTTGAGGGGGCATCCTCTTATTGAGCTACAACTCACAATACAATACTTCTCTTCATGTTCCATTACATTGCTTGAACCTTTTTATATAGTGCCACCATCACTTAAGAACATTCTAGAGGAGGAATGTTCTAGAAGTAGAACCTTATAATAAGTCCTCTTACATTTATTATATCTAACTACCCATTTATTATATATAACTACCATAGTGGGATTTATTTAATAATATAGTGGACCTAGTCCACCTTACATTGAATGACCTCCACTATTATCACTATGGGCTTTCTAGGCCCCCACTACTACCTCTCTAGCTACCTAACATTCCATCCCCCTTATGAAAGCGTTGTCTTCAACGCTTGATGTACAACCATATACCAGGATCCCATGGATAATTGTGGACCATAATGTTGAAGAAGACTAGAGAACCAAGGTCCCATGTAGAAAGGAAAGCCACCATGTTGAAGTCATCCAACCACCATTGTAAGCTCGGGTCCCATGTCCAAGTGCTCATGTGAACTCCCCGCAGAAGATTTTGGAACCCAATAACCAACTCAAAATGATGCTCCAAAGACTAACACCTATCATGTGGATCCAAACAAGAAGATCCATCCATATAGTGGAAAAGGGTCATAACAGAATCTGGAAGAAATAATACTACCATAGAATATGTAGGATGGACACTGGTAATAATCACTGGCTCTCGATTTTTCACATTGATGCTCTCTACAGAACATGGATTAGAGTCATCAAATAAAATATGAAAGTGGTTGTCATCTCAGAAATGACAACTATCCATATACCAATCATCATAATCGAGCTCAAAATCATACCAAGCATATATTTCTTTATTATATTCATCCTTGATGTCTACCATAAGAAATCTCTCATGCATACTATATAATGAATCTTGAATACTACGAAAACTATCATTGAGGCCATCTGCAAGATCATGCAATCTAGCATCCAATGTGTCATAAAATTGGAATTTGAATGCTTCAGTAATTTGTAGAATTTATTTGAGGGTTTAAGAGGAAATAGCCATATGAGCACCCTATGAACTGTTCAGTCTTGCAGTTGTCATGAAAAAACTCAAAAAATAGAACAATAAGTTATGACATAAAATCTGTTGAATTTAAAATGTTCATAACTTCACTTCCCGAACTCCATTTCAACTGATTTGTTTTTTGAAATTGGGTGAAATTGTTCGAGGAACTCAAATCTGTAATTTTTGGGGAAAATTTGGTCTCTAACTGCTACAGAAATAAAAAAAAATAGTGTCGTCGTCCGCGGAAAAAACCTTGAAAATTTACAGATTTTAAAACTTCAATATATTGACTTCCCAAAATCTATTTTAAATGATTTTTCTTTTCAAGTTGGGTGTTTTTCTGAGGGGAACTCATATATACAACTTGTTTCTACAAAATTTTCACAGAAATATACCAAAAATTTCTGGAATGTCGCGTCCCTCTTTTTTTTCTTCTCCGAAAAAATAAAAAATCTTCAAAAATAAAAAATATTCTTCCACAATGTCTGCCAAAGAATGTGCTCTGATACCACTTGTTAAGAACCTGAATAGATATACACATGTAATCACCACAGATATTGAATACACAATAGATGCACAGAGTAAGATACAAGAAACCACACTTTATTATTACCAAACCCTTGAGGTAGGGAAACGGCATACAATGGATCCTATTATGGAAGGGATCCTCTCCCTTGAATCTTCAAGGGGGAATCCTCCTATTGAGCTACAAATCACAATATAATAATTCTCTTCATGTCCCATTACATTGCTTGAACCTCTTTATATAGTGCTACCATCACCTAAGAATATTCTAGAGGAGGAATCTTCTAGGAGTAGAACCTTCTAAGAATTCCTCTTACATTTATTATATCTAATTACTCATTTATTATATCTAACTACCATAGTGAGCCTTATTTAATAATATAGTGGACCTAGTCCACCTTACATTGAATTGCCTCCACTATTATCACTATGGGCCCTCTGGGCCCCCACTACTACCTCTCTAGCTACCTAACAGTTCTAGAGATATTTGTGGTACCTTGGGGATTGTAGTCACCAGTGGTAGGTTCACTCGCTATTGACAGTGGGAATACATCAATGTCCCCTGCTCGATAGATTCTACCAGGTTTTCAACAACAAATCATTCAATTGCACTGTTTATATTGTACCATGGTACCTTGATTCCCATTATCATCATCAGGGGATTGTCTCACGTTTGTTAACAATATACATCAGTAAATTGTAATCAAATGGTGTCTCACTATGTTCGACCCCAACACATATATTCACACTTTGTAGATGCGTACTTCAACAAATTATTTTGAATAATTCCGGTGAAGTATGAGGATAAGATCCTTTTTGCTCCTACCCGACATACTATACCATCGATCAGACATTGGTACTTGCATAGGATCACCTTGTTCACTCCATTGGTTCTAGATATCCTCTAATTTTGATTTTAAGACACAACTCCACTGTGTATCCATTTCTGTCTATGATCTTCTTTTCGGATGGATCCACTATGTATTCCTCCTGCCCATGATTGCTACTTTATATATATCACATGAATCCACTGTGTATTTTTCGTTTCCATGGACATCAATCATACTTTCATATCTTCCACAGATCTGTAGTGTACTTGATTAGGAAGCCGTGCTTACATCACTCCTGATCATGTGTATGCCCGACTTGGGAAGATAATACTCTTGATCTCTGCAGATGGTTTTTGTTCTTGGATCAACTATTCAGGAACTTTCATTCGCTCTACTTCATTGCATCCTCACCTCTTAGAATTATAATGTATTTCGGCCATCATTTTCCCTTCTGAACTCACACATTATGGGGCATATGTTATACTGCAATTTTTCACATCAATTACACTTGTGATATGGATTATTCCTTATCCCTAGCTTGCAAATTTGAATCCCAACTTCCTTCATCAAAATTACTTAAAAAAAAACACTTTTGCATCCACTATGGGTCACCCTTGTGAAAGCCACAGATATCCACACCTTGCTACTTTGCAACTCGCAGATGCCCTCAAAAAATATGAAAAAAACAATAGCTCTACTTTTTTAGGTGGGGTTTTTAATTGATTTCATTCCTAACCTCCCCTCAGCCCATAGACAAAGGAATTCAACCACATCAACCTATTGAGGATGGAATAAATACACCTTTGAGGGCATGGATGAGGGGGACAAGCTAGGTGCAAGATTATGCTGACGAATTTGCAAGCTTCCATATTTTCCTTGATCTTCTGAGTAGCATCTCTCTAATATGGAACTCGCTTTCCAGTACTCCTTCTTCTCTCTTATATGACCATAGGGTGTGTTCCTATCTATTTTGGGTCATCCAAAGAAGGGCTATGTTGTTGAGTTGATGCTTGAAGGACCAATGGAGAAACCTAGGTGGTTGTCTTTGGGGCAATGTATCTATTCGAGTCAGGTTGTAACTACCCACTTTTACCGCTTTCAATAAAATAGTTCTCTTTCGCTCCATACATGTGTAAATTGATTTCAATATGTTGATATATGTTAGTTTAATTCATATACTTGTATTTTTTCACATTATATGTATGCTTTGAATTCATAACTACCTTGTTGCAACACAAATTTGGTCTCTCTTGCAGGTTTATACGAGTAGAGATCACGAGCAGAATCAAAGATAGAAAATGATGATACAAAATTCTCTCTCTCTCTCTAAGTAGCTATTTTCTTATAGCATTATTGTGTGTGAGGGTAGATTCTTTGTTTTTATAGCATTGTTGTATGTAAGGGTGGATTCTTTGTTTTTATAGCATTATTCTGTGTAAGGGTAGATTTTTTGTTTTACATATACTCTCACTTGATTTGACATGACTCAAGGTCACATTAACAATAAGATAAATAAATTATCACCTTATTACAAATTTATTATAATGTTTATTTTATATGATATAATTATATTTTATATAATAAAAGATATATTTAAATCACTGAATTTTTTACTTTTTAACTTTATTTAATTTTATATATGAATAACAAAGTTATTACAACTCGATTATTATTAACTTTAATAAATGAAATCAAAGTAATCAACTATGAAGAAAAACCTATTCAACTAAGTTCTTTATTTTGACTTACTATTACTAAGTTCTTTAATTTTAAATATTCTTCATTTCTCTTATTGTTATCAAGTTCGTTAACTTCAAATATTAAAAATAAAATTCAAAAATTTATTATTTATTACTCTTCATATATGAATTAAGAATTTTTATGATTTTTTAAATTATTTTATTTATTTATAATCTTTAAAATTTTATTTAAAAAACATTTTAATTTTAAAAATATATAAATAAATAAATTTACATTTATATTGATTATTTCTATTTTTTTTAATTTTATTTTAAAAAACTTTAATGTTTTTATAACTTTATCTTAAAAATAATTTAGGTGTGTTTAAAATTTTTATTTTTTATTTTTTTCATTTCAATTTTATATGTATGCAATCTTGTGCAGCAAGATATTTTTAATTCTAAGAGTCTATGCTGGTGCCCATAATAGAGAGCACCATTCATATCTTTAGAGAAAGCTTGACTTGTGGAATGTAACTTTGGTGTCCAGTATGTCCAGTATTAAGTTTTGGTTTGTAAATAAAAGAACCTCCATTTTTCTCTCTCTTCCTTGCGCCTTTCGGTTAAGCATATAAATTTAGTATTCGTTGAGGATGACTACAGTTAGGTGTAAATTCAGTATTTGTTGAGGATGAGTATATGAGAAAACTTAGCTTTTCTTAGTATGTTTTTAGTATTTAGATGGTCATTATTGAATATTATCAGTTAATTTGGGTTTATTCATCATCTTAATTTAAAGAAACTACTTCCCCTAGAATAACCTATAAAGCAGGGTTTCATTTCCATTACTAGATACCTATAAATCTCTAACCATTAACCTGTTTCTTTGACTAATAAACCTGTTTCTTTGACTAATAGAAAAATGAACTCTTAACTAACAAAAATAGTTTTAAGTGATACTCTTTAATATCTTTAAACCTAATATATTAACACATTGAGACAATGCATTGACTTTACCGTCAATTTTTCATATTTTTATTTTGACTTAAATCTATTATCTTATCGCGAGCGGTCGTTAGAAGATTGTATTGATACTTAAAATTATGGATTCAATAAACACGACTCCAGCTAAGAGCATCTGAATGGAACTAAAACGAAAACCAACACACTGAATCTGCACTCTATAATGTAACAGAAAATGTAAAAAACGTAAATTCCATTACTTCCGGAACTCTAATACTTTTGTGAACCTTTCCAATCTTAGATTGATATCTTTTTAACAGTATGGAATATACAGAACAATCTACTTTGTCTCTGTTCAACTTACAGTTAAACCAAAAACCATAGAAATACTTTAACTGATAGCTAAAAATAACTAAAATTCATCATTTTCCACTCAGGAATGGTTTTCCTATTTCTGAGTGAATACTTTAACTAATAGCTACAATCAATTATTTCATTTTATTTTGGATTTAAATTCATTGTTTTTCATTCATGGATGGGTTTCCTATTACTGACCGACACTGATCTGTCGGACACTGATCTGTTTAAGTTCAAAATGTTATTCAAGTGTAGTGTAATTCAAAGAAAATTTTAAAGGTTAAATTTCATAGTCCTTGAATTAATTTTTCATATTTTTGTTCACTTTGTTAATTTTCATTTTTTATAAAAATGATGAGTTTAAATTCTATAAAATAAAATCTTTAAAAATTTAAATATTGTTATAAAAATATCTCTAAACATTTTATAAAAAATGATTCCTAGATAAATTTTCATCCTTAAAAATACAATATATTACATTAAACTAAAAATACAATACATTACATTAAACTGATTATTATGCAAGTCTTAAAGAATCTTTTTTAAAATAAAAATTGTGCATACTTGAATGGAATCTGCTACTTCTAATTCTAATTGTTATCATGTCTTTGTTGTTCTTTGAGTTTTAGTTATTGTGGAAATAAACAACACAAATATTTCAATATTTTAGAACAATTTAATACGATGAAAATTGAACTGTTAAAGTTCATCCATCACACATTTCATAAGAGGGATCAACGGACGTCTTTTTTCTTTTTTACATATAGAATAAGACCATAGAGTCTTGAACCCAAAATTTCCAATAATTATCATGTCCTCCATTTTGAATTTTAGTTATAATGTCAACTGACCAAATATTATTATGTCAACAGGCCACATAAATGTTCCAAGACGTTAGAACGATTTGTTTTGTTCTCCGTGAATTTGTTTTAGTCCACATTTTGAATACCATTTAATAACATGGAAATGGGGTTGGTCTACATTTTGAATACCATTTAATAACATGGAAATGGAGATGCATCCATCTCATTTGAAATCCAAAAATTCATTTACCCAGAAATTCTCACAACTTACTTTCAAGTTTATCAATTTACATTTAGAAATTTAAACTCTAAATTTGAAAATCAATATGAAAATACTTGAAAATTCAGAACGTATGTATGTTATCATTTTAAGTTGTAAAATAATTTATAAATATCTCAAAAATAATGTTTCACCTAAACATTAATTCATTTATCCATAAGAGATGGAAGCATGTGTGTTATTTTTACTCATAAAATTAGAAACAATTTGTCACCCAAAAATATTTGACAAATCAAAACTTGTCTTATAATGTGAACCGAAATTTGTTCATGGGAATATGTTTACTGTATCAATCAAGATAATAGATAACATTGTGACTTCACCAGTCGTCAATAAATTTGTAATAGTTTTGATTTTTAGGTATTTATGTTTGGAGTATGATACTCTTTCACAAAAAAATATAAAATATCTGGACTGAATTTATTAAAAGGTTCACAAATGTTGTACTGAAGTGAAAGGATGAAAATACATGTATGAAATAACATTAAATGAATATAAAAAAAGTTACTGTCTCAAAAGAATGTAATTGAATATAAAAATAAATTTGTCTCAAAATAAATTTTATAGTGAAAAATAGTGATAACAAAATAATAAAAATACTTTAAAATAAAAGATTTTGTCTAAAAATAAAATAGAGGATGAACAAGGTATGTATAAGCTAATGATGGTCTCTCATTATTTATTAGTGGCAATAATATGTTAACTTGGACGGATTGTTTCAAGGTCTTCTTACAATGAATTTGAATATGGTGTAAGAAGATGAAACTTAGAAAAATGAATTAGGTTTTTGAATATACAACTTTTATTCAAGTGAATAACTATGTGAAATTTGATTTTTTTCTAAAAGTGGTATGTTATATTTCCAACAAAATATAAGGTATATGTTTTTCTTAGTGTAGGTGTTGAGTATCTTAACGATAGAATTTCATTCCAAAAAGTTGTATAATTGTAGAGAACCATTGTTCTAATGCTGTGTATTTTTTGGAAATTTATAATATTAATTTAATAATTTTTTTAAATTATGAAGGATCCTTGAAATTACAACACCTTTTCTTGGTGGAGCTAAGAGGGTCTTAACATGATCAAAATAGTTTCTTTTTCTTTTTAGATGAGAGATATCAATCTCCTTTAGTGACGCATATAAATCATTTTAAAAATGGTTAAGCCTACAATAAGTCATAGAAAAATGAGAGAGGTATGTATTCTAGGATTTTGATAAAAAACTATATATTTGGAATGTGCATAGCCTAGTCTATCTATGTCTAGTTTAGTCAACAACTGAATTGTGTAGACTATAGAAAAATAGCCTAAAAACAAAGATATAGAGAGGAATTCGCAAAAATGGAGGTTTTTATTAATTTGCATACTGAAGCACTAGGTTTCTCATCTCGAACCTAAATCCGAGGAAACCAAGTCCAAGTCAGTAAACACTTATGCTAGATTTATCACTCCCACCCAAAAAAAATTGAATTCAAAAGAACATGCACATGTTCCTAAAGCACAGTCACATTCCTAAAGCACGTGCATGCTTCTAAAGCACGTGCCTTCCTAAGGAACTCACGTTTGTAAAATGCATGTGTGTTCCTAAAACATGCACACATTATTAGGAATA
>JASDQU011247503.1:3210-22166 GCA_032191745.1 Picea mariana
GATAGATAGATAGATAGATAGATATGTATAAAAAAATAATTACCTTAATGGAGGTATGTCAATCATTTGTTTTTACCCCACCAAATTCACCTTTCTTCGTTAAGATATTATTTATGTTTGAAGCAAAACCAGTGGGAAATTTAATTCTTTGAATGACCTCTTTTACATCATTGATTTGTTTCTCTGTTAATAACCATGGAAGGTTATTTCGGTCTATTCCATCTCTATTTGATCAGATCACACTTCGCATTGCATGATTGTCTTCCTGAATGTCAGTATAAATTTTGACAATTTTTTCTTTATACCTCCTACCATCTATGATTCACCATGACATTTCTGTCACATTCTTCCTGATATGCCTTGTATCAAACAAATGATATATTTTTAGCTCCTCATAGTAGGGAAACCTCATGAATTAAGTGGGATAACATTTTATTCCTCGTGGAAGCCCATTATTAATACCTTCATGAAGCATAAAAGAAATCACAAAAATAATTATCAAATACGGTAAAATAAATTCAATGATTAAAATAAACATTCAAAACATTACATGATATACAATACATAAAGAAACTGCGTACCTTGACGATTTCTATTATATTCCAACCTCCATAGGTGAGGTGTCATTCTTCATGGTTTTAAAATAGTCTCTTCTCTCCCATTGAAAAAAGGTTTTTCAGTAGTACGATACCTATGGTTCTTAGGGAGGAGGTGCTTCTACTCATCAAACACCACCTTCCTAAACTCTTTGAATGGTGATACTTCATCTTAGGACCACAAACTAGAAATGCAAATTTACCCTTTGTTTGAAGACCTGCAACATATGATTAATGTCAATTATATATTTATATTTAAAAATTAAACATGCAACATGATATATTTAAAACATTATATAGTATTAAAGAGCAATAGAATTCTACATACCATAAAAATGTGTTAGTCCTGGGGCATCATGAATTTTCCATAAAAGTATTCCATGAAATTTAAATTTCCTCTCCTCGATTGGTTTACAAATGTCATACATAATGATGTCAACCCATAAATTTAGTAGTTCGTCGATAAGAGGCTCGATATATATATTCATATATTTAACTTGGTACTTACCCAAATGTTTGAAATTACACATAGTTACTATAACCATGATATGTATATGTAAGTAAATAAATAAACAAAAGATATTATGAAAAAAATAAAACAAATGAAAATGTTAGATTCAAAAACTTAATGTAAACAAATACCTTGAACAATCATTGTCAACATTATGTGGTCCCTCTTTATTGACATCCAAGGAGGAATGTTGTTGTTGATTAAAAAAATAGGTCACACTGAGTAAACATACCTAATCTCTCTGAATGGATTAACACCGTCAACTGCCCATGAAATCCTAACATTACAAGGTTCATCTTTGAAATCTTCCCATTTTTCCTCAATTTCCCTAAATGCATAACCATCGACAAGAATTCAAAGAACGCCATCTCCACTTCTATTACATGCATGGTAATCCATAAATTGTGTTATGCTTTCACACCTGAACAATCATTTCAAATGTGGAATTATGGGAATATGATGAAGAACCTTTCAAGGAACACCTTTTGTTACTTGATCGGTTCGATATCCACTGATAAGACATTGAGGGCATTACTTTTCAAAGCATGTTGTCCATAATATATAATATGATCATTAGGACATGCATCTATAGATTGATAATCCATTCCAATGTCTTTCATAATGGCATGCAAATCTCAATATGTGCGAGGTAAAATATTTGACGATGGTAACAAAAATTCACCTAACAACCTACAACATAACAAATATCTAGTTAATATAAAGAATATTAATCATAAAAATTGCATTCTTATTTTACACATTAATTTACACTAACAGAAAATAGAAAAAAATCAACATTTATGTATAATATGAGATGAAACATATTACATACCTTAGGATATGTGTCATACAAGTGTTCGGAAAATTAGTCATAACCTTTAAGTTCACTAGAAGCAATGTAGCAGAGATAAGATGTTGGCACAGGGGCAGACCCAGGGTTTAACGCTACAACAATGCACCAACAAAACTCTAACTATCGATCCTTTCGGCAACATGTGCGAAGCAGATGAAGTCTCACCCAAGGTAGAGGTAGGGGTGGTTGCAGGACTCAGATGTTTGCAACCTTAGCTGGGACACAGATCTATGATTCTATCACTTAACATAGCACTCAATAGTTAACATTCATCAATATTCAGTCTTAGTTACAACGCAGTTAAACCCTAATTATACAGAATCACAATATTCAACCAGATCTAGCATCTAACAACACTTAACTCGATTAAACAAATTAGATCTAGAATATTCAAGCACTAAGCACATGTATATAAGTCAGATCTAGCATTGATCCATATTATTAAGCACTAAGCATCAACAAATCATTCATCTATTTTAAATCACTAAGCAAATAATCACATAAACACATCAATACATCACACAAAGCATAGCAACACAACATGTACGTGGTTCACCCCCACCCTAGGGATACGTCCACCAACTCTTCTCTTCTTTATTATCTTTGGTCAAGATTCTTATAGGCACATAGAATCCAAGTCCCACTTTGCAGAGGATAGGAGATCTGCGCACCTCGCTAGATCCTCCTTCCTTGTGTTACAACACAAAGCCTTCCACAGTCTATTACAACCACTTGCACTTAGCTCTGCAAGTCTCACATAGTATGCAGAAATCACTTACAACTCTCGATCACACAGATCCAACCCTAGCACTTAGCCATTCATACTCACTACATCACTTAAGTATCTATCTATACATACAAAATAGGCCTAAGCATGGGTAAACCCATGGGTCGACATTTCCATACCCGTTACGTAATCCCAAATCCCAAAAAGGGCCCTAAAAGGGGCAGAGATCCGACGATATCTGATTTGTCTTGCACTCCTCCTTTGACATCCTGTTGAAGTCCCAAAATCAGGTCAAGCATGACCAAGAATCCTCAAAACTTGGTTAAGGGCCAACAAGCCCCCAACACTCACCTGTGACTCATCCAGAGTCACTCTGATCTGACTAGTTCTGCTTCAAAAGCCTCGATCTTGGCTCGAGTTGCTTCAACTTTTTGTTGTGCCACAACCTCTTGTTCAACGAACTCTTGTATCACTGCTTAGTTGATAGGTCCCTCTAGGCACTGTTAGGCTACAGTGATGACTTGCTCCATTTCTGCTCCTCGGCCGTCGATATCTATGAACAATTGGTAATCCTTATCCTGTATAGGTTGGAGCCTCTGAGTCACTTCCATGACTTTGCTCTAGATAGTTTGGACCTACTGCTAGGCAGTGCACTGCTCCTAGGATCACTTCATTCTTTCCATAGCTAATAGGGGCTTCAACTACGCCTGTATTATTTCTGCTTGATACTTTGTCTCTTGGAGCTATGACTCTAGTGCCTTCAGTTATGGATTCTCAGTGAGTTTCTCATAGGTATGGGCACTATGATTAGTGAGTTTCCTACATTCCATGGAAAGGGCCTTTATTCTCTCAACTGCACTTTGAGCAGTTGCTCCTCTTTGGTCCCTCGCATCCTATGGTGTGTTGGGCGCTGTGTGGAGCTCTAAGTCTGCTATTCATTGTTGTAGATACTAGATAGATTTTGTGAGTTGTTCTACTTGATGCATGACTAGATCTTTTTCTTTTGGATCTAAGCCTATCACGGAGAGGAGGGCTATGTTGACTGCTTCTTTCACTTCGAGTTGTTATGCAAGAAACTGTTATTTTTCTTGTTGCATCTGTACTTTCTCTTCTTCAAACTTTGTCTGGAGAGCAACCTTATCCTACTTTGCAACTCTACATTTTTCTACGAGTATGCCTTGCACTTGCTTCAAGGCCTGGGTGGCTTGTTTTATTTATTCTTGAGCATGACGAAGGTGAGCTTCGACCGCATCAGCTAGTCGATGGAGTTGGGTTGGCTCATCTCCCAACTCTGATTCTCCTGATGGAAGGGGTGAAGTGGACACTGCGCGGCTGGATTGAAGGGCTTGTTGTACCCCTTGGATTTCGACCTCAATTCTATCATACATTTCCTCCTGCTTGGATTCTTGTTTCTCCATGATTTTTAGTGAAGCATTATTGAGAGCTGCGATGATGAAGTCAAAATCATCGACAGTAAGCACAGTCTTCATCTTGGTCATGGTGGCTTTCGATTTCTTTTGGGAAGAAGGTTTCATGGGAGAAACCTACCTCTTCTTTAGGGGATCAACCTCTTCTCTGGGTGGTTTTACTTCTCCTGGATTCTATTCATATCCTTTTCCATTTAGTTCTTCTACTTCGTAATCACCCCCTCAGTCAGTTAATACTAAAGAAATATTTCTTGAGGCACTACTTAACTCTTGGACCACTTCGTTCTTCTTCATTCTGTTGGGTCCGGGTGTATCATGTTCTTTATGCATGGTCTCTGGGCTTTCAGGGTCAAACATCTCTGTAGGGTCTATGGGAATAAGGAGGTCTTTGAACCAGTCCTTAGTGATATCCTTCAGGTCTTATTCCGTGAGTTTTTAGTACAACTAAAGCTACTCCTTATGTTCATCGGCTCACACTGTTATGTAGATGAAGTGTTGATCTGTGCAAGACTTCATCAGGGGTCGGAACCTCTGTAGGGAATTCAGAGTCATGCGAGGTTCAGCTTCAATGGCTCTCTTTAGTTGTAGGTAATAGGTGTGAAAAACAACGTTCGACTGCCACTGTTTGTTCATATCACTCGAGTACCAAAGTGTAGTGAAATTCATAGCAAGTGGCTCGAATGGTTCAATATTCGGTAAGGTCACACCTTCTGGCATCTCCTAGGAAAAAAAGGTGCTGAGGATCAGGCGCCAGCTAAAATGAAACTCGTAGCCCTAATCTGGTGCTTTGCGATAGTCTAGTTCCAGCTGATTAACTAGGTACTTCACCCAGCTCATTTGTAAGCCTTCCACACACTTCCCTGTGAGGTCAAGAACAATCTTGTGACCTACGTAGTTCTGTTCTTCCTTATTAACTTTTCGTCTATTACTTAGAAGGCTAGGTGCACTGCACCATTCTGTATGGAGGCTACCTTGTAGCCTTGTGTTTCCTTTTCAACATCATCGTATGTATCCTTGATATTTTGTGCTAGCGCGTGATCTATGGCTTTTCCTGGATAGAACTCCTGCGGGTAGGGTCCTTGCATACTTAATCATGTGATCCTATGGATCAACGTTAGATCGACTGTAATATAGTGGTCTAGCCATAAGTAACCGCCATGGTAACATGAGAGTAATAGCTTGACACATGATTTCACTTCCTGGTGCCTTCCAAAGTGTGGGATTTTCATTGCATTTAGTAGGGTGGAATGCGTGAGGTTCATCATCCATGGTTGGGGGATTATATTTGAGTTCTTTCCCTTCATCCTAGTCAGGTATTTATACGGGACGAGCATACTGTAGTTCTTGCGATCTTTGAGGTTGAAGTCATTGAACTTCAACGTTGTGATCTTGTCCTGCTACGCACGAACTATGCATATCCCCTTCGAGAGGTACGCAATGATCATGGAGTACTCGAAATCTCTTGGCACGCTATCTTGACTCACCGCATCGGCCAGAGGTGGGATGTAGTCGGGCAATATGGTTGGGATCAACTTAGCATTTGCTAGGTCATCTCCATGTTTGGTTCTCTTTTCCGCTGATGGTCAGGATGATCTAGCTCCGCGAGCAGTCGATGAAGAGGCTTTCACTCCTCTCGTTGATGACACTTGAATACTTGTAGACATTTCTCTTTCATACATTACTCTTTCAGTCATTAGGTCAATCAGAACATCTTCGACAATTTTCTCTAGAGCGCTAAGCCCGTCCAACATGCACACTCATTGTTAAATATCTTGAGTTCAAAGAGTAACCTCTCAATGCAATGGGATGAATGGTAATAGTGCATTGATCACTTTGTGAAATCAACTAGTCTGCGGGCTCAAATTCATGGTTAGAAAAAGTGTTCTCATTGCATGGCATGACCGGGATAAATAGATAACTTGACAACAGATCTCTTGCAATGCTTGAGAATCCTTCATTAAATTAGTTATGTCCATTATAGCATGGTCCCAACGGTCCGGTGGTGAACTTTCTGATCATAAATGTCTTTCTACCCATTTGGGCTGTCGATCGACTGGATATACTATCCCCAATGGCTATATTGCTTCGCCATGGCAAAGTGCCATGTGACGCAGTTCTGATATCCCGGTGAAGTTCCAATTTTGAAATTTTTCCTTCTGCGAAATTCCGTCTGGAACCTTCTGTAAATTTTCAATTTTATCTCTCTTCTTACTTAGTTTTCTGGCCTTCTTTCCAGTGAGCTTCTTCTTGGAATTCCTTTTTCCATTATGATTATTATCTTCTTTTGGTAGAGTAACTTTGCACTAGTGAGATTGTTTCCTAAAAATAAGGGGTAATACTTCATCTGTATCTGGAATAGGTACTTCAGTCTTCTGTAGGTATTTTGGTGTTCTTCCTACTTCGACATCCAAGTCTCTAGTTTTAAGTAGCTTTGCTCAGTTCTCCTATTCTTCAATCAAGTGTGTGATCCTCCTAGTCATGAAATATTTTAACTCTTGCTTCTTTTTTTCTAAGACTTATTCTTCTTTCCTTCTGTCCTGATCTCCTTAAATCCAAGGTTTTCCTAGTAACATAGCAAATGGAGCGTTGTTCTCAATAAATTTAACAACTTCAAATCCTTCCTCTGTCGAAGTTCCATTGGAACTCATAGATATCTGGGTAAGTCTTCCACATAGGGTTATCAGCTTTCCTCTGAATAATCCTATTCTTCCTAATGAAGGAATCATAGCAGGATTTCCTAGAATTTCCCAAGTTCTTTCTGTCATGATATTACCTGTGTTTCCTCATCTAGAACACAGTCAATGTTGAAGTATTCTATTCTTACTTCAATGAATTATTTTTCTTTGAAGATCTCGGATAAGTTGATATGTCGGTGGTTATTCAGGGTTTCTTTCATCTGTAGCAATACTTTTTTTAATTCTTTCTAGGGTTCTGTCACAATCTCAGTTTCTTGACCTTTCTCATAGTCTTCTTGTCTCATATTCATCCTTTCAACCTTAGCAATCATTCTAGGGAAATCCAAAACTTCATGGTCCATAGCTTTGCAACAGAGGGAACTAGGTCTTCTTCCAGGGTATTCCTTAGCAAGATGTCCTGGTTTTATACAACTATAACAAAGAGTCAATCATCTCTTTCTCTTAAATGATCCCCAACCTTTCCTATACTGTGCACTAGGATCATGGTAGCTAACCTACAAAAAATTCTTTCTAGGATCCTGCATACATTTTTTAGTCCAAACATTCTCTCTATGTATAGGTATAACATATCTTTCACTATTCTTATCAGATCTACTCATATCAAATCTTCTTTCATCTATCAGTGCCCTATTTTTAAATCTAGGACAAATCTAATTAAACATACCTATATCCATACTTTAGAAACAAAAATTTCCACTAATCATTTCTTCAGCAGAGCACAAAGCTTCTAGACCTAAAACTTTTCACTATTCTTACCTTTATCAGAGCATAGAGCTTGCAGATCTTACCTCTTTTCTCTAGATCTGGCCCTTCTTGGAAAAAATATTCATAGATCAAGTAGAATAATATGCACTAGGGCAAAAAATGTATGCACAGAGCTTTCACAAATTTAGATTAGATCTTAGCACAAAGCTTATTTTTCCTCAATTCCCAGCAATCACAGTTTCAGGTCTCGGCAATAGAACCATTTGTTGGCACAGGGGAAGACCCAGGGTTCAATGCTACAACAACGCACCAACAAAACCCTAAATACCGACCCTTTTGGCAACACCTGCGAAGAAGATGAAGTCTCACCCGAGGTAGAGGTAGGGGTGGTTGCAGGACTCAGATGTCTGCAACCTTAGCTAGGACACAAATCTGTGATTCTAACACTTAACAGAGCACTCAACAGTTAACATTCATCAATATTCAATCTCAGTTACAACGCAATTAAACCCTAATTACGGAGCATCACAATATTCAACCAGATCTAGCATCTAGAAGCACTTAGCTTGACGAAACAGATCAAATATATCGGATTCAAGCACTAAGAACATGTATATAAGTCAGATCCAACATCCATCCATATTATTAAGCACTAAGCATCAACAAATCATTCATCTATATTAAATCACTAAGATAATAATCACATAAACACATCAATACATCACACAAAGCATAGAAACAATACATGTACGTGGTTCACCCCCACCTTGGGGCTACGTCCACCAACTCTTCTCTTCTTTATTATCTTTGGTCAAGATTCTTATAGGCACATAGCATCTAAGTCTCACTCTGCAGAGGACAGGAGATCTGCGCACCTCGCTAAATCCTCCTTCCTTGCATTACAACACAAATCCTTCCATAGTCTTTTACAACCACTTGCACTTAGCTTTGCAAGTCTCATACAATATGCACAAAGCACTTACAACTCTTGATCACATAGATCCAACCCTAGCACTTATCCATTTGTACTCACTACATCGGTTTAGTATCTATGTATACATACAAAATATGCCTAAGCATGGGTAAACCCATGGGCCGACATTCCCATACCCATTACATAATCCCAAATCCCAAAAAGAGCCTTAAAAGGGGCTGAGATCTCGCGATCTCTGCTTCGTCCTATGCTCTGCCTTCGAAAACCTGTCGAAGTCCCAAAATCAGGTCAAACATGACCAATAATCCTCAAAACTTGGTCAAGGGCCAACATAAGATTTTTTCTTGAGCCTTCACAAAGTCATTTATTTTCCTTTCATAATAGAGGTTCATCATAAATACCATCATTGTTCCCATCCTCATCCAACTGAGCCAAAAAATCTTGGAACATTTGATTTTTCCCATCATCTTCTTCCACGGGATCATTAACTTGATTTGTCCCATAATCTTCTTCTATGAGATCCTCGTTTTCTTGATCATATTCCTCAGCCTATACAACATCATTTCTACTACTACTTTGTGCAATATTCTGCAAAAAGTTAGAGGGAAACTCTAACTTTATAATTACAAACAATCATGCAAAATTAGTGTGTATAAAAAATATTCAAACAATATATATACACAAATATAATTTTTTATATATATAATCAACAATATAAAAGAAAATAATGAATATATAGCTATTAATTACCACAAGACGATATTCATTTGATCCCCCATCAATGTGCCCATATTTCCTACAATGTTTTTTAGATGTTGCTATTAAAATTCTTACGGGACGTGTAGTGTAACATCTTTTGCAAGGGCAATAACATATACCATCACCATTTTCACCATCTTTACGTTTTTTCCCACCTCTAATATTCTGTGACATTCTTCCACACAAAAATACCCTTTCTGAACCGTCATTGTTATAGGAAGATTCTTGCAACATCTCTAATTCGAAAAATACTTATAGATATTTTTTTTGTCGCAATAGCGACGGACATTGACCAAATCAATGTTGACTTTGTCAAAGAGTATAATGGTCAATGTTGACTTTATCAAATAGTGTAATGGTTATCATCGCTCTTGTGATGAAAGTTGACCAAATCAATGTTGACTTTCTCAAAGAGTATAATGGTCAATATTGACTTTATCAAATAGTGTAACGGTCAATGGTTAAAATCACTCTTGTGATGAATCCATAAGTTCGTTGCAAGATCGACAATAGTCTATTATCTTCATGTTCGTCGCAAGAGTGATGAACTTATGGATTCGTCGATAGAGTGACAAATATGGGTTAGATTTATAATAAAATTGAAAAATTGAAGTCTTTCTCTTGAATTTTGCGATGAAAGGGTACTTTCGTCGCAAGTAGTCGTCGCAAATTTTTCAATATGTAGTAATGAAGGGCTTCAGATCTAGGAATTCTTCGGGACTTTTCCTGATCGTCAGTTCTAGTTCATGGTCATCTCGGAGCTGAGCACTTTTGGAGTAAGGAGGAAGTCACACCACGGACCCCCCCAAACGCCAAATTTATGAAGTAACAGAGGCCATAGATCCAGGGGTTACGTGGAAAAATTGTGACCATAAGATATAGGGACCTATAACTTCGACGCAGGTGATCGAGGCTATGACCTCGCTTAATTTTTCAGGCGTTAACCTTCTATTAAGGATCCATGGTCGTTCTTGAATCAACGTGGAGATCTACAATCAAGGACAATTGTGAAGTCCCAACTAACACGATGTTTATCTCCTTTCTTGAGTTCTGCAATAGAAAGTACTCATCTTTGGTGGAATTGATGCCAACGATTGATCCTTCTGAATCTACAAATCGATGGTGTAGGAGGATTGTATAGGTTGAACCCACACAGATGTTAGTTCTACTCCCTATCTACACAACTTCTCTCCATTGTAGATCTTACTATGGAGCGGGTAGTAGCCCTCGAATCTCGAAGTTACGAATTAACGTGGTTCATAGATTCATGGATCTACCTGGACACACCTCGATCATTGGATCTAACAGCTATTGGGAGATAGCTGGTGGGAACTTCATACTTTGAAGCTCCGAGAGGTTTGACAAGTAGGTGAAGCTAGGAACCCCTAGAGGGTGCCAATCTCAGATTGACGTAGCACGCCGACATCACCTAGGGTGACATGGACCTCTGTCTTGTATTCCATGTGTCACACAAATTTTTGCTTCTCACTGACCCTAAATGCCATTAGAATGTGACACATGTCAACTCCTATAAAGTACATGTGTACCCCCTGGCCCCTGTCATGTGTCATCCCTTGGGGCATGAATGCTCGGTCAAATGTTGGTGGAGTACCCGATACTTTGGGAATTTGGGACTTCAAAAGATTGGGAAGTTGGAACACTGGGGATAAATCAACCGAAGGGACAGACCCACCTACCCTTGTCTCTGTGTATAATGCATCACCACGTGTAAGTGGGGACCCTTTAGGAATCCATAGGTTTGGAGGGTAGCTTCAAGGATAAGTCGGAGGGACGAAGGCTAGATATACATGGAAGCACCTTGAGAGTTCAATATTTCTAGACTCCAGGAAATGTACATGGAAAGAAAAAGGGGTGTTCAGAGATGAATGTCAAAATCCCCTCTAGACTAGGTGTTAAGAAAGGAACAAGACCCTCTGTTGGATTGGATGGTGGGAGGACTTGCACCGTAGATGTAGAAATATGTAGATGATATGACTGAGATGGACCCACGTGTTCCTTGGCCAATAATGCATGAAGTTCTTTGAGAGGCAATAACATGCAATCCAAAAATCAGATTGCAGTATGGTGGCAACCGTTAGAAAGCACATGGCAATCAGAAGTTGATGGAGATCCTGTAATTAGGATTTGAGATAGTTTAGAAAAACAAAATTATGATTCCCCATTGTTTAAAATAGTATTTATGGGTTGTGTGTATTACAGATCGGTATCAGAGCATGGAAACAACACTTGGCCTTCTTGGGCTCATTCACGATTCACATAAAAATATTATCAAATAACTTTAAGGGGTAACACCCTACCTTACCCCCTTCTATAACAAACTTGTCTAAACCTCTATTGAAGAGAGGAATAAAACCTTCTATTGTTGATAGATGTTTTGGAAATATTCCATGTATGTTGCTAATGTTTCCAAATAAATAAGATGACTTCACTTTGCAATGATACGCGTTTTTCATGAATTAGTATATCATTAACTAACATAAAATGTTTTATCAGGACTCAAGCAGTCAGTGAACTTCAGGAAAAAAATAAAGCGTAAAGGATGGTTACACACCATGAGTTGGGGGAAAGCTCTTGCAATAGAGAGGAATAATATGATGAAAGGATGGAAGTGGAAACCCCTCCAGTTTTGGCCAAAACTGTAAGAAGCCTCATGGAATAATTATAGAGTTGTAATGTTGACAATGAAAGGTTGATAAAGGAATAGGAAAAGAAAACTGAAATTAATGTAGTCTTACTACAAAGTATATCAGATATACAAAGGCAATTGCAACATGGACCAACATCCAGTCATGTGGACAAACATCAAATGAAGAAAACCCATATTCCACCCAAGATATGAAAGCATGGCCCTGAAAGTGGCTACACCAGGAGGAACACCTCAAAGAAGGCCCAACATGGAGCCAAGAGACACTCAATGAAAGAATCCTCTGGTGAGGACACTGACAACTCCAAGGAATCTTCTAGTGAAAAAACTAGATCATATTCCCAGACGAGAAAGAAGAAAAGGAAACATTCCAAGATCCATGACCCTAATGAATTTAATAAATCCAAACCACCCACCTATTGATGGGCAAATTTGACTTGCCATCAGCTGAAAGAATAGATTTGGTCTGGGGTTGTCTAAATAACCCAAGTTGTTTGCTGTAACCTATTCTAACAGGTTTAATGGCTCTGTTGGCCAACTAAAGTCCTAAAAATAATAAAAGAAATGAAACTAATCTAAAATCTATGATTCTAACAAATGATATATTATTGACTTATGTTTATTAAAAAGAAATGTGAATATAAACAATATATATACATGTTATAAGGTTTGCATGAAATCTTGCAAAAATGATTATTTGATAAGGTTTGTTAATCAAATATGAACAACACTTTTTTTTTTTAAATATATTAAACAAATAAATATCAAATGAATACGATTGAAACAGTGACACAAAAATGGTCAAAGCTAATTAATGTAAGCATTGTTTCATTCATAAACAATTCTAAATATAAGAAAACAATGCATCTACTAACCTCTAACTGATCAATCAACTGAGTTTATCTTCTTGTGTTGTATGGGCTCTTGTCTGTACTATTGTTAAGGGAAACCTATAACAAAACAATACTAGCACTTCTAGAATACATTCAAAGAGGTATTTGATATTGGAGTAAATTAATAACAACATGAAGACATCTAATTAAAAAAATCTTGTGATCTTAAGATGATCAATATTTAAGAATGAGAGAAAACTCAGATCTGAATATTGATTTTATCCAACATTTAACATTAAGAATAAATTCAAAAATAATCAAATGATAGATCAATCACACATGAAAAATGGAATAAGAAATTATGGACATGATATAACATTTAACAGTATGAAAACACCATATGATGACAAGCTAAAGCTAAAATCAACCATAATAATATTCTCATGTTACAACAATAATGAAAGAACGAAATGGAATAATCATCACACAGGTTTAAATCCAAAGATGAATTGCTTTCCCATATTCTTTTTCAAAATCACATGCCCATATTATGGTCCAAAAATGTTTTTTTTTTTAATAATAAACTCTTAAATATTGAAACAATTAATATATAATTGATAATAATTAACCATGTATTAATAAAATAGACTAAAGCTAATTTAAATCAATGCATAGTAAATTAATGAAAAAATATGAAGATATTATAATGAAAATAAAACCATTTTACTCACAGGACAAAAGCCATTAAGCAACCTGCAATTCCATATTCTTCTTCGAAAATACTCGTCCATTCTCCCAAAGATTCCAACTATCCGTTACTCCATTTGAAAAGAAAAAAAAGTTTACAAAAGAGAAAGGATACGAACCTCCTCTCTAATTCTTGGATCCTTCTAGCTCTGAACTTTCTCATATATTTATACAATGAGTGAACAGTTTGGGCGTCACTATTAATTTTCGCCACCTGAAATATTCCTCATAAAGAGATATCAATATCTCTCAAGTCATGCATTTTTTGGGGAAAATTTCTAAGCGAAATATAAATGGGTCCATTTGAGAAACGGGTTTTCAACCGTTTCTTCAAATTCCTCACAGTTTCACTGCAATCAGTCCTGCAAAATCGTTTGTCTCATCTTGACGCCTTTCCAAATTTTATTTATTGTTGCTCATAAAATTATTTGTAGCAATCCAATATTATTTTTGGATCCATCATATTGAACGTATTTGGATAGTAAAATCAAACCATGATCAGATCCGTATCAAATATTTGATAATAGAAACTTGTGAAACAAAAAGAAACCTAAATTAATAACCTAAAAAATGTGAATAAAGCAAAATCTAGAACAATAAAATCAAAAATGAATTTAAACTAACTATAAGTTCTACACAAACATTGTTTATAATTTCCTTTCAAATATGATCTTAAAATTCTAGAAGCTTCAAGTTAATGGAGAAGAGAAAAATATTAATTTTTGTTTTTCACAAAATCAAACAAATCATAGATAGTTTATTTTTTTAATTATTATTTTTATTTTGAAATGAGATGCAAAATGAAAAAAAAAAATTAATTAATATCACCAAATGATTTTATGAAAATGAGAAATCAACCAAGATATTATTTGATGAAGTATTGAACCCATTATTCAAAATAGTCAAACTTGCTAATGAGAAAAAGAAAAAACACATAATCATAATTTAAATGAAAGTAAACAGTTGATAAAAATTAACGTTTTTATTTAAATTGAGATTTCTATGCTCGTTTCTAAATTTTGACATATACTCTTGTAATGAATGTCTCATAATATAGTGAATGTCTTAATTTTTTCTCAAAGCAATCCAAGGTATGGAACTATTTGAAAAGGTTGATTCTGTAGCTCATTATAATTATCAAGATTCTAATTGGGGCCCTTTAAATTTTGTAAAAATTTAGGGGGAATTGTTGGGGCCCAACAAATGGAGACTTACTGGGTGAAGCAGTTATCTCTGATCTAGTAAGATTTCATCTTAGGAAGAAAATAATAAGATTGATAATAGGATTTAAGCTCCCTGAAATAATTTCACTTTGAGACCATATAGTATTAGTATAAGCTCAATGTTATAACCAAACAAGAGAATTTTCTTTGTAGAGGATTATAAGCTGAAATAATGTTTTAATCAAAGAGTCACAATGTTTATAAAAGAACTTCAATACCGTTGACAGAGCCACTGCTACCAACAAGTGTCCATAGCCTCGACAGGGATGTCATTTAACCCACTGAAATGATTTAATATCATCCAATAGTTGTATCCAAATGATGTATACTTCCATAAAAGATAATTTAAAATCATATACCTGCCACCTCTCGACCCGACATTTCTTCATTGCCAGCAGGCATGTTCAGTACCACGACGGGTTTACACACACTTCCCACATTTAAGTGCTTACAACCCTCTTATACCACTTATAAATAATAACACAATTATAGATTTATTGATGACAAAGAGAGCGGGTTGATACTGGAGGTTAATTGCAATACAGGTGAATAGTTTATCATGTTATTTATTTTCTTTCAAAAATGGAAGTTTTATCATGGTTTAGATATTTTATATTTCCTTTAAGAAATCATCTAAAGAATGGGGAAGCACTTAAAAATGATTCCTTAAGAATATGGACGGCGTAAAAAGTTTAAAGATCATCGTAATTCTCAAAGATTTAAACCATATCTCTGGTGTAATACTCTGGCAAAGACAATTTGAGGACAAAATGAAAGTGACAATTGACTTAAAAATCAATTGTCCGAGCTATATATTAATATCAAGACCTCTTTGAAATATTTCAATTTGCTTGAAAAACACAAGTCTTAAAATAAATGCTTCCTTTGACAATAGATTTTTGATCAGAAATATATTGATTCAAAAAGAAAGATAAGAAGAAAACACATTCAAATCAATCAAAGAAAACAAGAAACACACAACAAACCAGATCAAATTTTATTAATGGGATTCAAAATCAGAAGTACACAAAAGCAAAACAATAAAAGAAAACTTTTCAGGAAACGATTTTGGCTAAAGATAAACTTGAGCTTTTGGATCCACTAGCATCTTACTGTAAAATAAATGAAGAACTAAATCATATAAAATATCATGTGCGATCAAGTTCTTTTCTTAGGATAGTGATGCATGAGATGCTACTTTGACCAAGCATTATTATTAAAAATAAAATAGACTAAAAGAAAATAGAAAAATCCTTATTAAAATGAGTGCAGTTCTACTTGTGGCATCTTGGGTCAAGGTTGAATTGATAATTCAAATTTACTTATCTCTTTACTTTCCATTTAAAATTTTCATGATGATACTGCATTTTTGAAAAGAAATGTCCAACGAAAAGCAAAGAGAAAAAAATTTAAAGTGGACTTCCCTGACAAAATTCATATTATGGTTCTCTTCGTGTACCCACTTGTGTTCATAGCTACATTATTACAAAAAAAAATATTAACAAAGAAAACTAAAGGAAACCTACTCTAAACTACTAAATAGATCAAAATGCTAAGTAAAATCGTATTTCCAATGTAGCCACAAGAGCATCTTCAATCTTGCAAGGCATAGAAAGTAAAAATTAAGAATAAAAGAATGTAGTATTTGTAGAGACAAAAGAAATATGTCATGCTTACCTTCTATATATTCTTTAAAAAAAAAAACAAGCACAACCTTACCATTTTTTTTAAACTTCTTGATGTATGAATCCTCCAACCACTCTGCAATATGGTCGTGATATGAGTCATAATGGAATGTAAGAGTGTAAGTAAGTTTGAAAAACTTGTCAATATTATGTGGACCTGACATAACCATCAACCAAGGCCGAAGTGCCCCATCCTCCTGACAATTCTCCAAGTGTTCATCAATTTCTTCACATGGAGGATCTAAAAAAATCGTGTAATGCTTACTTCCTAGATATTTAGGTAGAAACAAAGCAAGAAAAACTTTATCTTTATTATGAATATTTTTTAGATACGAATATTCAAGCCATTCTAAGATCCTGTCATAAAAATTATGATGCAAACTATGACTTTGATGAAATGGATATATCAATGGGGAACACATCATAAGAGGATTCATGACATCATTTATATTATTGGTTTGAACGCTTCATTTGATGATATTGATCGTTTCAAAATTTAAAGAATAAAGATTAAAATTCGAACAAATCAAAGAACGAATATGCAATGTAGAATATTTGATTTCCATAAGAATAAGTGCATTGTCTTTTTCAACAATAAATCATGTAAAATAATCTTGCAACATGTCATTTTTCCATGTGAATGATGAAAGTGAAAGAGCATCAAGTCCAACTTCATAAACGTTATGTTAGGAATTAATTTCACCAAATTTTGGAATATCAAAAAAATTTGATTGTGATGGAAAAGAGTAAGATATTGTGGGTAAAGTGTCAATTCCACCAGAATCTAAGAAGAGATCGGGATATAAAGAGTAAAAGGAATCATAAATCAACATATGAAAATAATATCTTGAGCTATGATATTTAACAATGATATTCTCAAGACATTTCTCTTTACTTTCCTTAAAACTTTCACTTCATTTTGGTGATAAATTCTTTAACATAATATGACAATCTAAATTAGTCTCCTGTATGATAGATAATTAAAAAATTTAACAACAAACATCTGATCTTTCTTGTGGATAAGGTATGATTTGTAGATGAGGTTTTAAGGTTTCTTCTTCTAATTGCAGATCTACATCTCTAATTAGTTTCATTGGAATGTTAGAATGCTTAAGATCATTTTTGTCATCTAAGTGTTCTTCAGTAACTGAATTTAAGTACTGATTAGAGAAAGAGTTAGAAGAATATGGACCTTCACCTTGACCCAACATCAAATCTTCTTCCACGATGGTCGAGGACTGATTATACAATGATTCAGAGGAAAAAACAATTTGATTGTCAGTAAGAACATTTTTAATAGATTCTACCTCCCTTGCTTGTTCAAAATTTTTGGATGGATTCCTTTCATCCTCCGAACAAAATTCTTCTCACAATTGTGTGGTAGGATTTGCAACCAATTCATCATTCTCTATTGAATGTGATTGGATGAAAGGGATGCAAGCATCATAGAGAAGATTTAGTACAAATGACATGTCATCAAGATTAAATTTACAGAGAACATGATGGATTCTTGTTGAAAAGTCTTCTGGACATGAATTGTCATTGATTAGTAAAGTCTGAAATTCTTCACATAATTGATTGTAATCATAGTTTTCAAAAGAATCTAAAAATTCATCTACAAATTCAAACCAATCAATAATGTGGTATGCTGAAAAAGACTCAAACCAATGTTTAATCTGACCCCTGAAAGTAAAAGAAAACAATATGCACAAAACCTTTAAATCAGAAATATCATGCTTGATGCATTTACACCAAAACTTGTTAATATGGTCTTTTGCAGATACATTCCCCCCACCATCAAAGGTGAGTTTGTGTTGATACTGAGAGGGGGGTGAATTAGTATCAAGTACAATTTAAGGCCTTTTTCAACTTATACTTAAATCATTCAATTATATCCAATGAACAATGAACANTTCCTTCCACCCAAGAATATACGAGAGATAATAAAACTTCACATTAAATCATCACCATCAACCAACCATCACATAAATACTGATAATGCTTCCTGAGACTTCTTCAATTTCTACAATTATTCAATTCTTAGAATACTCTAATCCTGTAGATAATATTATTCAGTTTATTCTTTGAAAATTCTCCAAGTTTCACTCCTTGAATCCTCCCCAAAAAGAAGTTATAGAGAGCATGGTAGACCTTTTTCAATTCTGGTTTATTCAGGAGACCGAATTTGTACATAATGCCCCACACTCAATATTTAACATCCAATTCTAAAACTTGTACACAAGAAACTAAAGTCTGTACTCTTTCCAATGCAATTTGTCCCACTTCATTTGGATTCTCGATGAATAAGTTATGATTGGTTTACTCGTAACACCTTAGAACACATCACCAAAAGACTTCATCCTCCCTTGAAATATGGCCTTCTTTACTTCTGATTTCCTCTAAACTTCGACTTGTGTATCAAATGAATGTATAATGATATTTATTTATACCATTTATGTCACTTCCTTTTAACATTAGGGCCGACCTGACACTTTCTTATTTTGTAATTCTTTTCTTTAATTATCTTCAGGACCTACATGTACTTCCTTCTTCAATTCACTTTGTCATCTTCAAAAATTCATTTCTCCTCAACCA
>JASDQU011247505.1:7195-17988 GCA_032191745.1 Picea mariana
TTGTTTGGTAAGAAGACTTGAGCTCCTGAAGGTTCTCAAACTCCTTTTTCAATCTGTTGATTTCTATTCCTTGTAAGTTCATCTCTTCCATGGAGTTTGCTAGCTCCACAATTTTCTCCAGAGCTGTCAGTGGGGTTGCTGATGGAATTTCTGTTGTGGTGGTCGTTTCTACAGTTGATGTGCCAACTCTTGTGAGGGGAACTGCACTTAGTGGAATGAATTCCATAGGTGTGGCTTGTTCCTTCTCCTTTACCAATCTCTCTAGATCAACTTCCATCTCTCTGAACTATGCATTCTTCTCCATGATCAACTTGAACATTTCATCCTTTTCTCCTTCTGTCTCAGCTATCTCCTTTACCTTTGCATCTTCTATAGGTGGAAGTTTCAGTTGTTTCCTCAGAGATGCTATGTCAGCATTATTTTTCTTGAGTATCTCCTCAACTGATTTCACATTAGAAGGATCATACCCAATCTTGAGCACCAATTCTTCTAATGACTTAATTCTATTGTCCTTTGCAAAAGATGATGTCTTCTCCAATTTTAACTGAGTCTGAACGTTGTTCAGAGAAACTTGTAACTTAGTAGCAGAAGTAGAATCATTTTCCATTGTAGAGAAAACCATTTCTCCTGCCTGCCTGTGTAGAACCATCTGATCAGMTGGGTGTACATCTCTAGTGTTGAACTCAAACATTTCCCTTTTGTAATTAGTTATTTCTTTTGGATCGGGCACTTTTTCCTGCAAAAAGGCCATGTGCATTCTGTCTTTCTCTGTGTCGAAAGATGATAACAGTCTGTGCTGTGTCGTGGACGTTTGATTCCAAAACTGAGCATAGGCATTGCTTATCAGCATTTTATTCTTCTTCTTGATGATATCATATTTCTCAAAAATACTCAACTTAGCACCTCCTTGATTTGGCTAGCTTATTAATGAAATATTAGTCTACTTCTTGGATGAAGAAGTAGACATGATCTGCTAGTTTCTTAAGATAAGAGGCGAATGATCATCTTTCATAACTATTGTGGATTGGGTTTCCTTTTAATTAGTCATGTTAGTTGTATGACTAGTTTTCAGCCTTTTGGTGTGTATCTGGAAATCCTCAGCTGAGACTTTGGTGATAGAAGGAGAAGAATCCTTTCTAGGTCTTTTCTCCTTTGGAACCTGTGGTGTAGTTGTTTGAGAGATAATAATTGCAGGAAACTGTTGTTCTACCTCTTTGAGAGTGTTCGCTTCCCACTTCGTTTGATTCACAAACTTCTCTATCTCAAGCTTGGGTGCATGAACATATGGGATATTTGTGTTCTTCACTCTCATCTCTATGATGATCCCACATGGATCATAGTGCCATAGGAAACTTGTGTCAAACTTCATTTCCTTCAAAATTTTATCTCCCTCTTCCTCGACAGCTTGGCTATTGCAGATGAAAGATCCTATCTACCCCTTAATCCTCAGCTGTTGTTTCTTCTTCAGAGACACAAAGTGTATATCACCTGAATTTATCATTTGTCGTATATATTCTAGAGAAAATATCCTCACAGAAAAATACTTGGGCAACTTGTATGGAGCTAATTTGCACCCGTATACTCTGATTTCTGTGTTATTTTGATACAGGTACCAATATCCCAGCTTTGCGAGGTCCAAAAGGTGTAAGATTCTTTGGATCTCTTCATTTATCCTTGGCTCTAGTCTCCCATAAAGCATGCTCACCATTGGATGGTAAAACTACTTGATGAACTGTTTGAAGCTGAACTTTATGGAGTTCCTTCTGAGCAGCAAAGTCCAAGATGTTACCGCATGTGGTTTGTCATCCTTGTCCATTTTTTTCATTAGGAAGGAGAACCTTTCTACTTGAAAGAAGGTGAACATGTAAGCCAGTATTGAGGAATACTGGAACATGCCCTCTGTGGCGAATTTTGATAGCTGATCGTGGATGTTCTCTGCCAGGAAAGTGTTGTAGTCAAACTAGATGGTGGCCTTTTCCTCAGTAGAGAAAATGGATAGGAAACCCAATATAGGTCCATCCACCCATTCGTCTGAAAAATAGCCAAGTAGACAACAAAGTGATGAAATCACCTCGTTTCCCTTTTCTGAGAACAAGGAGGAATGGCATGGGGGATTTTTCTTGGGGAGCTGAGCATCCTGTGGGAGGAAAAGCTCAAAAATCTGGGCTCTTTGAGGAAAATACATATTCAGGTACAACTCTGTTAGGATTTCAAGGTTGAATGGGGAGGCAGATTCAGCTCTAGATATCTGCATCATCTGATCAATGGCATCTAGTGTGATACAAAAAAGAATTTCTCTGGATGAAGATACTATGGCTCTTGGGTCAGGGAGGTAATGAGCTTGACATTTGAGGGTGAATTTGAGGAAATGATGGACTTGGGGAAAGAGATACACAGGAAGATTGGACTCCTAGAGCCTAATTTCATCACTTTGATCTATGAATGTGTCTTTAAACCATGACTGCAACTCTGCAAAATTGAATTCACACCTTGTCTCTGAGATTATATGATCCTTGTCAGCTAATGGAATTCGATCAAGGTCAATAGGAGGTGGGAGGAATGGATTTTCCTCAACCTATGATTTTTTAGACTTTGGCACCATCATTGTGAAGGGTACCTACAATTTAAACAAAAACGTTAGCGGGTAATGGCTGTGGCTGGGTTGATGACTAGATCAGTGAGGAAAAATGAGTTGTCTGGTGTGTGGAGAGAATGAGCAGTGTACAAATGGAAAAACAAGGGCTAGTTTTAAGTGAACAGGCATCTATTGGATGTGGGGGACATGTCAGCAGGATAACGGATATGTTAGCCTGTATTAAATGGCCACCGGATCATTTGAAGTGTGAGATGGAAGGTAAACGGTGAGTGACAAGTGAGAAAGGGTCACATGGGGGGTGTTGATTGGAGAACAACAAGTGTGAAGTGACTTGTGACGGGTGACCAGGGGGATATGCAATGACAAAGTTATGAGACGAGACCTGTAGGGGGAGGTAGTGGTGTGTGACATCATGATGTGGAAACGGTATGTCAGAAGGGTGGTAAGTGGTAAGTGGTTTTGGGACGGATGGGTTCTGATGTAATCGATTCATGCCACGTTAGGGTGGGGTCCGCTAAGAAAAACGACTTCATTCCAGACCCCCCCCATCGTTAAAAGCATAACAATCTGGGGGGGGGGGGTCTAGAAACTCTTGTTAGTCGTTCATATGTGCATTGTCTGTTGGACTGTAGATTTATTTTCTCTTGTTAACCATCATTCCAGACCCCCCCCCACCATTAAAGGAAGAATGGTTGGGGGGGTTTGGAATTATATCATGATCGTAGATCTGGGCGCCAATGCCTTAGACTTAGATCTATGTGAAAAATTTAGTCTGTCAGCACAAATTTGTATATGCAGCGGAAGCTTAGGCTTAGTGCTTTTTGTGGGTTTGCTCTGCTTTCCCTGCTTTTTTCCACCATGGAGTTAGGCAACACGTTTTTCGAACATCAAAGACATGAATCTACATCGATCATCATGCATATTTTATTGAAATAAAGTCAAATAACCTATCTTATAACCTATTCACCTATGTCATTTAGACCAGATTAAACTGTTGGACTAAAAATTACTCTATCCTAGGGTTATTTGACTAAGATTAGACAGTTTGATCAAATTTATTCACTAGCTAACCTATCTACGTGGCTAAGATTAAACAGTTTAGCCAAGCTTATTCACTAATCCTATCAACATCAATTCAGAAGGACTTGACCATGTTTAAACAATATGGATCAAGTCATTGTTATTGCATGGGGCTTTGTTCATTTTTCTTTTATGCCCTCTTTTATTCTTTTTCTYGTTCTTTCTTTTCTTTTCTTTTTCTTTCTTTTCTTTTTCTTTTCAAATCATTTACAGAATGAAACATTATTTGCAAAMCAAAAACAYTCAAGGAATAAATCTCAATCACCAGTTGATCCTATAAATTATAGAGTTATAACACAGTGAAGGGTAAAATATCAAATGAYGATGTTGATGTGGATGAGTGCAATATTGGAATGGACCAGGACCCAAAATTTCACAAATTGTCAAGCAGYYTGTCAAGAGAGAAGAGGGTCGAGTATACTGAGTTGTTAAAGAATTTKTTGATGTGTTTGCTTGGACATACAAATATCTCAGAACATATGACACCAGTTTCATTGAACACAAGATCCCATTGAAAGAGGAGGCCAAGCCATTTAGGCAGAAATTAAGACAAATAAATCCTACGTTGTTGCCTATTATGGAAAGGGAGGTGAAGAAGCTTTTGGATGCTTAGATTATTGTGCCTTGGAGATATTCTGAGTTGGTAGAAAACCTGGTCCCAGTGAGAAAAAAAAGTGGAGAAATCAGACTCTGTGTTGACTTCAAAAATCCAAACAGGAGCTCTAGGAAGGATAAATACCCGCTGCCAAAGATGGAACACATATTGCAGAGGGTAACTGGTGCATCTAGGATTTCCATGATTGATGGATTTTTTGGCTACAATCAGATCTCTATCTTTCCTGAAGACAGAGAAAAGGTAGCCTTCACCACTCCTTGGGGCACATTCATGTATGCTAAAATGACCTTTAGATTGATGAATGTAGGAGCAACCTTTCAGCGAGCCATGGACATCACCTTCATTAGGGAAAGGGATCATTTTATGATCATCTATCTGAATGATATAATAGTCTTTTCCAGATTTGATAAAGAACACTACTGTGATATGAGGAAATTCTTCTTTAAGTGAAGAAGGTTTGGTCTCTCCTTAAATCCCAAGAAATACTTGTTTTCCATGAAGGAAGGGAAATTATTGGGGCACAAAGTATCAGCTGATGGGGTCAGAATTGATTCAAGAAGGGTAGAATCTATTCAAAACTTGTCACTTCCTAGATCCAGGAAGGAAGTTCAGTCTTTCCTGGGAAAAAATAATTTCTTAAGGAGGGTTGTTTCCAATTTTTCTGATCTAGTGAAGCATATCACAGTCATGCTCATAAAGGGAAATGAATTAAAATGGAATGTTGATTCCCACGAATCCTTTAGCCGGATCAAGAGGGCATTGACTGAGGCACATGTGCTTGTCAGTCCTGATTATTCCAAGGATTTTCTGATTTTTTTATTTTTCTTATTTTGATAAGGTGGCAATGGTTTTGCTACAGAAGAATGTTGAAGGGCTAGAGTAGCCAATTTCATTTTTCAGCAGGGCATTGAGAAATGCAGAGGAAAAATATGATATCATGGAGAAACATGCCTATGCCCTTGTGAAATCTCTCAATACTTTCAGATTCTATGTTTTACATTCAAAGATCATTGCATATGTTCCTTCAGCCTCTGTGAAGGACATTCTTGTTCAGCCTGACATAGATGGGAGAAGGAACAAGTGGATTGCCAAGATCCTTGAATTCGATATGGAAATAAAACCCACCAAACTAGTTAAAGGTCAAGGTTTAGCCAAACTATTGGTTGAATCTAATTGTAAATATTTGGGGGTTAATTTCATCAACACTTACTCAGAATATCAACAGGCTAAGATGCTTGATAACAGTCCTCAGGATATCCCTCCAATGGCAGAGTGCCCTTGGTACAAAGACATTATATATTTTCAACAAGAATTAAGACCCCCTGACGGAATGGGGAAGAGCAAGGCAAGAGATTTAAATCTCAAAGCAATTAGATATTGCCTTATTGACCAGGTCTTGTATTGGAAAGACCCTCTAGGTGTGCTTCTGAGATGTTTACACCCACAAGAGGCTCAAAAGATTATGTTTGAATTTCATGATAGCCTGTGTGGGGGGCATCATTTCTAGAGAACCGCAACCTACAAAATTTTCAGGGTTGGGTACTACCGACCCACTTTATTCACTAATGTCTGTGCAAAAATCAGATCTTGTATCCAATGTCAGAAATTCTCAGGAAAGAAACAGTTCAAATATTTTCCATTGAAACCTGTAGTATCTTCAGGACCCTTTCAGTAGTGGGGCCTAGACTTTATTGGAGAAATTCATCCTGCTTCAAGTGGTCARCATAKGTGGATATTGAATGCAACAGATTATTTCACCAAGTRGATAGATGTTATTCCCACAAGGAGTGCTTCTCAAAAAGTGATGATTGGTTTCCTTGAAGATATCATGGCAAGGTTTGGCTGCCCAAACATAATMATCATTGATAATGCTTCATCCTTCAAATTTGAGCCATTGGTCRATTTCTGTGAGAAGTTCAGAATTTCATTGATCCACTCTACCCCCTACTACCCCAGGGCAATGGACTAGTAGAGTCCTCTGACAAAAGCCTGATAAAGATCATCAAAATACTACTAGAGGACAATAAGAAAGCATGGGATTCAAAGCTTAAGTTTTCCCTGTGGGTTGATCGAGTGACAACAAAGAGATCCCTGGGCCTCTCCCCTTTCCAGCTTGTCTATCAAGCTGAAGAAGTTTTTCCTTCTCACCTTGCCTTGCCTATAGAGAAATTCTTCCAAGACTACCAAGGTGAACCCAATGATATGATTAGAAGGATACATCAACTGGTAGAAGTGMAACAGACTAGAGAGAAGTTGTTGGACCAAGTGCATGACTGTCAAYAGAAGATMAAGCAAGTCTTTGACAAAAAGGCGAGAAAGGACAATTTCCAKCTGGGGAGATCTGGTTCTCAAATGGGACGCACTAAATCAGGTCAGAGGAAAGCATAGCAAGTTTGAAKCCCTGTGGATTGGGCCCTTCAAAATATCTAAKATATATCCAAATAATAAATATAGGTTGCAAAATTTGGAGGGCGATCAAGTTTTCRGTGGCCCTGTAAATGGGCATTTTCTCAAGCAGTTCTTTATTTGAGCCACAAGTGGCTCCCAGGTTTTTGTAAATATTGTTTTTATTTTATTTATCGATTTTATAGGTGAATCCATAGCCCAAAAGTAAGGCACTGACGCTGTAGAAGAGTTATTTGCATCTCACAGGGAGCAAGCCATCCCTCATGGAGCCTAATGTTATCACATTTATTTGTAAAAGGGGGTGTTTTCCTAAGAAGTTGGTCCCCGGGTGAAATAATTAAAGAAAGCGAGAAAAATCCCACTATTCGGCTTATATCCTAAGTCAGAGATGTGATGTGACGTTTTGGTGCGACATGGTAAGACGTACGCAAATCTAGGCAGTTGTGTTCTAAGCACCCTAGATCGACGGTCGATAGCCATATCGGGGCCTCAACATGCACACAGGATAAAAAAAGATAAAGTGGGCTGGGAAAACGAGTCATGGTTTGTGAGGGCGCTACGTGTTAGCCAAAGACACACATCGGGCCCAAAAGCAAGGAAGTTCCAAACCACTTTTTGCAGCCTCGATATGTACATGTGCACATAATTTCCTATACTGGGCCGACAAGTGGCCACTCCTCATCACTTTTGCTCTCTCCTGCCATCTTCCACTCACTGTCCCACTGATACTTGTTCCTTGCTCATCTCCTGCCACCTCTTCCACCTCGCTCCACATCACCTCCTTCCCATTACACCTCAACCCCACTTGTGTGGACCCCACTCTATCCTCAGTCACCTCGTCCATCCAAAGTTTTCCACCTATCCATCTCCTGTCTTCTACTCCATACCGAGTGCGCCAATCACTTCGTCAGCAGCCATGTCTATCATCAGGCTTCCCTGTAAGCATCCAACTTAGATCTAGACAGTGAATGTTGAGGCTGCCATGTCTTTCAGGCACAGAGTTGACTTGAGCCTTCCCCGATCCCAATGAAGCAGTTATTAAGGTAGTTGGCGGTGGTTGAATGTCGTTTCTGCCATAAGTAGAAAGCATAGGAAAGGAACACCAGTTAGTCAGCTCATCAACAGGTCTTTTCTAAAGCCTGCTTGTGCCTGATCGAAGTTCACGTTTGGTCAGAAACTGTATGCATAGTCTGACATGAAGCATACACACGTAATGCCTTCAATGCTGCTTCTCGATTATGCTTCTGTGATTTTTGTTTTGAGTATAAATACTCAATTTTGATATTTTTGTAGGTGTCGATGGTAGAGCTACGCTCCCGCTTGTAAAGCTTTAGCAAGGCCTTTGGTTCTCTAGTTATGTACATGTATTTGAGACTTCTTGTTTAATGAAAGTCAGCTTCTTTCCATCCCCACATAAACGATGTGTTAAGACACTTGGAATTGGAGGATCCAGTCGAGGGTTGTGATGAAGGTTTGATCAATGCAATATTTTCACCAGTTTTAATCAGCTTCCCATGTTATCTTTTCCCCCTATAATACTAAGTAGCTCAGAATTGGAGGATCCAATTGAGCTATTAAAATAACATTTTGATTTAGGTTTGAACATTGTGTTGTTGTAGCTGTGTCATTTAGACATATCTCAGTATTTGAAGCTTTGGGTACAAGAGGACCTCATTCTTGAATATTTTGCTTCTTAGGCTGCTGGAAGACTCGATGTCCGTAGCAGGCCCCTACATCTCCTTACCAGTTCTTCCCCCTACTCACCCTTTTACTGCAACTTACTGACTGAAAGTTAGATCAAGACCTCATTTACCTATGCATTGCATGGTCAAGGATTCTAGGTTAAAGCAATATAACCTTGAGATTTCATCCATTAGACCACCCTTTAAACTATTTACTGTGGCATACAAATTGATGGGCCTGGGCTTACCTCTGTTGCAATCCAAGGGTGACTTCCAATGCTAACACATTTAGATTGGTTTATGGACAGGAAACAGTGGTGCCATCAAAATTTCCGGTACCTAGTATGTGCGTAGCAATAATTACCAACATGACAGAAAGAGGCGCAATACATGAGAGTTTAAGTTTATTAATGGAAATAGAAGAGGATAGGATTTTGGAAGGACTTCACCAAGAAGTATAGAAAGAAAGGGAAAAATCCTAGCATGACAGACATATTAAAAAGAATAGCTTTAAGGAGGGATACCTTGGTAAGTTTAATATGCATTGGCTAGGGTCATATAAAGTAAAGACTATCACGGATGGGAGATATGTACAACTAAAGGACTTGGGAGGAACAAAAATGAAAGGAATAGTCAATGGTAGTCGACTGAAAATGTACAGGGAGAGTCGACCTACTAAATCTTAAAAGTTACAATGCAGTAAGAAAGTCATGTATATAGTATACTATAGTAGATATTAGGTGTTGGAAGTAGACCAAAGCGGAAAGCAAGGTGATTTTGGAAAAGAAGGCATGCACAAGGAAAGTGACAAATGGAAGGTAGAATGGCATGCACGCATGCATGGAATACCTAACGACGTTAGGGTTAGGGTTTTTGCAATGTATTGTAATAGCTGAAGAGCTAGAAACATATAAATAGATATACCTAGGTCTCAGAGTTGAGACTAGTCGTTATTATTGAGAGAGATGATTGTTGTAGTAAGTTGATAGAGATATAGAGAGACAAATACAAGGAAGTGAAGGCTATGTAATATTCTGATGTATGACCTACTTTTTTAAGATGTTGCACTAGAGAGGATTGAGGAGGGTATATCTTGAGGGTTAGATTGCAAGTTGAGGAGCCTGGTGCGATCTAGTCCACCTCATAATAGATATTAACCCAACTGTGAAGAGTTGTAAAGCATGTGGTGCAGTAGTTTGGAACGACTATAATAAAAGAGCTAAGAGCCATCTCTTTGTGGATGTAGCCTAGTGGGTGGTGAACTACGGTAACATTTGTGTTATGTGATTGAATGCATGTGTGTCTTTAGTGTCTTTCAATAGATATTGATAAGCTAAATGAATGAGTTATTATATATCAACTGAAGGGAAATTTGAAATATATCATGACCTATATGCAACATAGGCACTTGTTCATCAATTCACTACTACCCCACTTAAAATATCCATTGTGACAATAGAAGCTTCAGACGCAGGTAGAGGCTCTGCAGACAACCTTGCAACTGGAAGAAAACTAGTATCAATAGATAGACCCAACCATCGAAGAACTGAAGGAGGATTTGAAGAACTTAACATTCCATCTAAAATAGAATAAAAGTGAGGACAAACAAGAAGTCGTCTGGTGTATTACATGCAAGTCGAAAGGACACCACAAGAAAGAATGTCCAACATTTGCGTAGTACATGAAAACATGAATGCCAAACCTATTACCAACATGAGAACTATGGTGAAAAATTTGTAAGAAATCGGGCCATGATCCATATCACTACTCAATGATTTAGAAATACCAGACGGTCCCAAAGAGTTCCTATTGCGACTTTTGCAAGTCAGTGGGCCATGACGACAAAGATCGTAGAACTATGGAATTGATGCGACAGAGGACATTAGATGCATATAGAGTGAAGGAAGAAATGATGACTGGGAAATCCACACCACAATTTAACCAAGTTCCATCCCCATACAATACTACGCAACAACCATATAACACCGCGCAGCCACAGTACAACACAACCTCACTACAATATTGCGTAGTATAATCAAGCTCCTCAGTATAACACGTCGAGAGGAGATCGAGCGTGCTACAGAGGATGAGGATGAGAAAGAGGGGGTTTTGGATGAGGCAAAGGACCAGTGGTATGTCACAATTTTCAACAATTAGGACATTATGCAAGGGAATGTCCACTTCCATCAACAACATGTATGTATTGTTGTGCATTGGACCATGATACGAAAGAATTTCCGACACTATCAGTAAAAATCTAGGAAAAGAGGAACCAAAACAACCAGAATGTTCAGTGGATCTTAGCCAAAGTGAGGGATGAAGGAAGGAAAATCAACATAGTCACCCGCGGAGGAGATAAAACAGGGAACGACACAGTCTGAGAAGACCCAGTACAACACCAGTGGGTAAAGAA
>JASDQU011247506.1:0-20800 GCA_032191745.1 Picea mariana
TGAAAATACTTATCTGTTCAGTGAAAAATTTAACCAACCAACTGACTATGGGTGTTCACCTTTCCACCCAACCATAGGCTCAAATGCACTCATTCTTATCTTTCTAGCCACCCCCGTTCCAAGCCATGATACCACTAGATAATCTCTCTCAGGTTCTCATGGATATTGGTGTGTGAAGGTTACACTCCTTCACCCTTCCTAGCTCGGACCTCTTCAAGGTTTACCACTTTCCTTTTCAGCATCAAGCCTATGGCCTCTGACCTTAGGTTGGGTTCCCCTACAATGTCTTCTACTAGTTCTCTTTGCAACACTCCCCTTTCCTCAGGTCCTCTACAAACCTCTCCTAGTCTACCCTCTTCTCTCGATATATCTACTCATGTGGTTCTCTTTAACACCACTACTTGGCAAGGTTCACAAACAGTCCCTAGTTTTCTTTTGTCAGAAGGAATTCAGGTCAATCTAGAAAAAATAAGGTGAAAATATCATTCCCTCTATAAATTCTCCATAACTACATTCATTGATGGAGGTTGGTTGTTCAACTACCAACCTCTTCTCATTAAATTTTTTTCTTTATCTACAAGCTAGAGGAATTATGATTATTTCCTCTAGATCATTCATCAAGGTGTCTTAGAATATTCTAGAAATGAATCCCCTTACTAATCCCTCTAGTGGTATCATGGCCAGTACTTTTAAGGATTCACCCCACAATTTTTTGGTTGGAATTTTAAATCAACAGTAATATAATTATATTTGCAAAATGGGGGAAACATGGGTATTACAATCCCCTCCCCCTTAAAGGAACACCATCCTCGGTGATCTTTACATCTTAGAAACACCATCCATGCTTCCATATTTTATCTACTTTAGCGATGTTTTAATTTTTCTTGTATGGTGCTTTCTCGGACTCTTTGCATCTAGCAAACGCTTACAACCATTTCAAGCAACAAACATATTAATCACAATTTCATGCAAAACCATTTTATTGTTGTTCATAATTCAAGAGAAAGATTTTCATATCAACACAATATGTATCTGTGCAATTCATGGATCTACATCAATATGGTTGTCTCATTTACTTGTCTCATTGTTTTCCTTGACATACCCATTGTTCTCATGATCCCACTCAACAATTTACAAGATTTATTGAAGTCTCCTCTTCCTTGCAACCACTCACCCTCTAGGCTCAAGCTCATGCATACCCTTCTCTACTATGCATTCCATCAGGTGATCCATCTTGACTGCCAAGGATTTCTCACACAAGAAGAATTTCAGGGAATTATTTGAGTCTTACAACTGAGGTATCCCTATGGCTTGCTCTGTCGAGGCATCCCTCCAGCCCATGTTACCACATCACAAAATGTTCTATCATGATCATGACATATCATAGGGTTCCCATGTCACAACAGTAGCCTTCTTCCACACTTTCTATCTTGACAACTATTGGGCACGGGCCCATTTTGGGGAAAATGCTATTTTTGGAGAGAAAAGCACGAAGTGGGGAAAAGACAACTGGAAGGAAAAGTATCACATGTGAGGAAAGCACGCAAGGCATGCGTGCAAGGAAACCTAACTACATTAGGGTTAGGGTTTTTTTAATATATTGTAATGTCCGATAAGCTAAGAATATGTATAAGTAAGTACCTAGGGGGTCTAGGTTAGGTGGGTTAGTATGAAAAGGAAGATTGTTTTGCATAGAGGGAAAAGAGATTGTAATAGCTGTAATGTTTTGTAAGCTGTTGAGCTAGAGGAGTGTCTAGCAACTCGCTCCTAAGGGTTAGATTGTAGGCTGAGGAGCCTGGTGCGATCTAGTCATCCTTACAGAGATCAAGGAGACTGTAGTGATTGTAAGACTAGAGACTATAGTGTGCACGACGCGATATATTGAAAAACCATAATAAAAGAGATTGAGAGCCAAATATTTTTGGACATAGCCCAGGAGGGGGTGAACCACGGTAGATCATGTGTTATGTGACTTGTTTATTGTTTATGTCTTTTTTGTCAATGGTAAACTCTTATATAAATGTCTTGATGAAGTAGTTAGATATGTTTATTTACATGCATGGATAAAGAATGATAGTATATTAAATTTATATGGATGAGATAGTAAATAAATGAAGACAAAAAAGTACAATCCCGGATCCACACTCGTTCCCAAACTGCAAGAACTTGAGCATTGCAATCACCCATAGAACTATATCAGGTGAGACTGCATAGTACACTCTATGTGTTTTGTTTCCTACTGGTTTAAAAGGAGGGCCGACAGTTTTAGAGGGATTTGTTGGAAGATTTTTTAGATATGAACTTGGGTCATCCTTAGAGAAGAAATATGAGTAGGTATAGACAAAAAATGGTTTCGTTGTTGGCTGGAACAACATGGGATTGAGTGAGTGGGATCCGTGAAAGAATCACGTAGAAAATGGAGGTATAGAAGGGGATGTTCAGGCCGTGGAATCCAATGAAGGTAGAGATCGAAAGCTGGTTGAAGACAAAGGAGATGGTGTTTGCGTAGAAATACAACAGAAACCCTAAAATAACACCGCACAAATATCTGGACAAGTATGTATTTAGTGACTTACATGAAGTATTTTTATATGATTTCCCACATGTGTTGCAAGAGTGGATATTGAGGTTGAAAGACAACCACAAGACAAATTGAATCAGACATTAGAGTGGAATCTTGTGGAGATCACTCAGTTACAACAAGTTGATAACAAATTCATGTGCAGTATATTTCTGGTTAGACAATATTGTTGCAGGATTTATCACAAAATTTGCAGTAGATACTGCGAGGTCTTATAGTGCAGTAGAGCAATAGTTTATAATAGGACCACGAGGAAGGTATATTTGATCGTTATTTACTTCCATAAAGATATACTATATAACAAAGGTGTAATGACTATGGATCCAAACAACTAAACTTCCCTACATGCATGGGGGAAGGGAGGAAGCACTAACAAGAGATGAAGAAATGAAGGAAGAAATGGATAAAGGAAAGAATGAGGAGGCCTTGGACCCAATCATGATAGAGGAATATCAGATCAAGAAGATCACGGCAAGAGCTGGAAAAACACACAGTGGAGTACCCTACCAATATAGGATGAACAATAAAAAGAGATCCATAACAGAGAGAGAGGGCTTGGCAAGTGATGAATAAGAGGTAGAGGATCTCTGGGATGTGGAGCAGATTGAGGAAATCCTATGCACAATGTATGAGAGGAAGACAAGAGGCCCAAGGGCTTGAATAGAAGGAAAAACTCCTATCCATGTCAGTGTCAATGTGGAACCCATAAACCCATGTGCGACTAATACACCAGAAACAACACCACCATTTAGACAACCGAATTTTAGTGGAAGAAAGACAACAGGAAGCAAACCCAACCAAGGATAAATAGATGGAGGAGCTAGTTCAGGAAGCAGTAGTCAAGTATCTACACTGTGTGGAGGTCGTAGTTCCTCATTGTTCAAGATGGAAGGACATGATCCCACCATCAAGTTACTCGAATTCAAGGGAGAAGCATCAGAGGATCCTGAAAAGCACTTGCTTGTCTGTGAGAATATTTGGGAAGCCAAGCAGATCACATATGAGGATAAAAAACTTTCATAGTTAGCTATAATGCTAAGAGAACGCACACTATATTGGTACATGAGATTAGCGGTAAACAGTCCACCGGGAACAACAAGGATGATTGCAGATGTCAAGAAGCTACTGATAAATGAATTTTAGAAACCAAATCTCATAAGATTAGTACATGAATGAGATGATTGAGATCAGACAGAAACCAAGAGATTCTATTTGGGAGATCTATCAAAGGTTCAAACGGTTGAAGGGTAATTTTAAATATGTCATGAATGACATGCAACATCAACATCTCTTTGTGAACTCACTATTACCACATCTGAAATACCCTTTGAGGCAACAAAAGTTTCATACTCAAGAAGAGGCTCTACAGGAAACCCTACAGCTCGAGGAGAACTGGTACTAGAAGACAGATCCATCAATAGAGGAACTAAAGGAGGATCTGAAGAACCTCACATTTCAACTAAACCAGAATAGGGGCAAAGAGAAAAGATAAGTTGTTTGGTGTACCACATGCAGGATGGAAGGACACCACAAGAATGACTGCCCAACATTCGCGCAGTACATGGAGATAGGGCTACCAAACCCTTTATCAACAGGAGGAATGTGGTGCAAGATATGTAAAACACATGGACATGATCGATATCATTGTCCAATGATGCAGAAGTACCAGGAAGTAACAAATAATGCATATTGTACTTTTTGCAAGTCAGTAAAGCATGATGATAAAGATAGAAGAACAATGGATCTGATGAGGGAATAAACTTTAGATATGTATAGGGTGTAAGCATAAATGATGACAGGACAAGTTGCCACTCAGTTTAATTAGGTACCACCTCAGTATAACACTGCGCTGCAACAAGATAAAAATTTGCAGCTGAAGTACAACACTGCACAACCACAGTATAACCCCGCATAGTACAATCAGGTACCCCAGTATAATACACTGCGTGGAGATCGTGCTATCTAGAGAGGTGGAGGATGAGGCGTAGGAGGATTTGGATGAGGAAGAGGTCTAGTAGTGTGCCATAAATTCCAACAGCCAGGGAATTATGCAAGGGAATGTCCACTTCCACCTGCGACATGCATGTATTTTCGTGCAACAGATCATGATATAGAGGAATGCCCAACACTCAGAAAAATGGAATTAGAACAATTAGAAAAACAGAATTAGAGCAATTAGAATGTCCAGTGGATATATGGATAATCCAAGGATGATGGAAGAAATATCAACATAGTTACGCATGGAGGCGCTAAAACAGGAGATGACGTAGTCAAACAAGAGCCAGTACAACATTAGTGGGTGAAGAAGAATATTGATCCACCAAAGTGGTTTGATGCAAGAAAGGAGAAGGAAACCTTCAAGGAGGCAAAACAAGAGTTTATCCAACAGAGTTGTGCATCTACATCTACCATGCAACATACTCAAGATGGCCCCACATATGAAATTCCATCAACAATGGACCACAACAGTGAAGTGCACCCTGGAGACCAAGTAAGTAATATCTTAACTTTTCTGCAATCCTGTGTTCAGTTATTCAAAGATCCATCATCTATTACAATCTTACAGAATCTGCTAGATAGATGTAACACAAACACTGAGGGGAAATTAGAACATAGAACATTCAATCACCTCCATGCAAGGAGGACAAGAAAATAATTTATATTGAATGCCAATATCGACGATTTCAACATGGGATATGTTATATTGGACCTAGGATCTGAAGTAAATGTCTTACCAAAGAAGACATGGCAGTGTATGGGAGAGCCCACACTAGGCTATTCACCTGTCCAATTGAAGCTAGCAAACCAAAATAGATTTAGACCAATTTGAAGTCTTAAGGGTGTGACAGTTGATCTGGATGGAGTGTTGATCCAAAAAGGATCCAGAGAAGGCTAATAATAACTCAGAAGTCACAGAGGCAACTCAGAATGGCTTTGGCAGATAGAGAAAGGGAAAAAATTCAGAGTTCCCAAAACTCAGTGAAAACAACATGATCGCGAAGATAACTTCACAATCTTTCTAATGGTGAAAACTTCTCGTCAAACAGAGTTACGGTTTGAAAGATATTTGCAGTCAAAGATGTGGTCAACTAGGACCAATCAGCAGGGGACACATCATCGTCCATACTATTGACGTCAGCATGATTTCAACAACTAACATGGCAGGGTGACATCATCATACATATCTTGACATCAACTTGCAACATGGTAGCACCATAGACTACCACATGTCACCCACCAGTGTACTTTTCAAGGGTCCATATGGACCAATAGGGAAGTACCATGTGGCACCACCCAGGGAGCACCACATTTTAGTATGGTGGTGACAGGGTGAGCCACGTCAGTATACGAGTAGGAGAATTAGCAGGCGCCATGTAGCCCAATCATGGGGTGACACATGGCATCCCGAGAATGCCCAATGTTAGCCTGTGAATGATTTTTGTTTTAAAAAAAGAATTGGCAGGTCTGCCAAATATGGCAGACCAAACCAAATATACACATTCGTTAGCAGAGTTACTAGTGAACCGCTAAACATTGATAAGGTTTAAACTATGGATAAATATATATGTTAAACACTACCAAAAATAGAGTCCGACGAGTTCGACCACGAAACCTCCCGCTAGTACAAAGCCTTCAAAACTCTTCTCTAACCAACACACCAAGGGGTGTTCCTTGGTACATCCGCCACATTTAATATTTAAGAATGTTTTTTCGGCTAGAGCGAGGGGGGAGGCGCGTGATCGTACTATACAATCTGACACAAATTTTGAGATAGATGTTGTCATAATTGTAGGTACAGAGGGCATGGAAATTGAGACAGGATTTCTCTTGGGCCTTGGAGTGCCAGAGTCAGATCAAAGCATGGAGACAGTGATTTTTGGGTAATTAGATACCATGAATCCAATGGTGATGTTTGTTTTCTAATCTGGGCATTATTTCTGCAGTTGGATTTCAGAATGAGGTATATTTATGTATTTTCCAAATTCTTTTCTTGAGTTAATAAAAGAGCCTACCCATTTGAGAACAGGACCCAGAGATGTATTCCACCAAGGAAGAACTCCGTTATCAAGTTTTTGTGTTCATATCTGATGCTTATGTCTCTTCATTTTTAAGTTTTCCCTTCTTTAATGGTGCACATTAATTTATGCTCATTTAATACAATTCTTGATAAGTCGCAATGAAAAGATCCTGGATCATGTTGGTATCAGAGCAGTCATATTTGACTTTAATTTTTGAGTGTGAATGCTTAATAGGGCCAAGCATAAGCAAGGTGAAGGAAATCTAAATACTTTCAATACTGAAGTTGGTCTTGTATCCTGAAGGAAGAAAATGGCAGAAGAGGACAAGCATGATGAATAGGAGAAAAAAATTCACATGGTCTTTTATCGCATGTCATAAATGGTCAAGTGAATGTATGTAGATTGCGAGAAGAGGATGAATATTAAAGGGAAGAAAAAGGAAGCACATGCATATGATGATGCTTTAGTAAACCAAGGGGCTGGAGTAGATCCTCCTGAGCCTCCATCTTCACCTTTGAGTTCTAGTTCTTCTTCCTCTAAGAATTCTCATCATTCTCATCATTCTAGCCATAAAGCCTCTTTTAAGAAACCATTATTGAAGCTTGATGTAAAATTTCCTTTACCTATGTTTAATGGAGATGCTAATCCTGAAAAGCTAGATAGTTGGATCCGATAGGTTGAAGTGTATTGCCGAGTCCAACATATTGATGAAGAGGAAGTTAAAGTTCAACAAGCTTCTATTCGGTTGGAAGGAACTGCTCTCGTATGGTGGGAGAGAAAGCTTCAGGATAAAAGTAAGTGTGGTAAGATTCTTTCCTCATGGTCGGAGTTTAAATCAGTGATCGGGAAACAATTATATCCATTAGGGTATTGTTGGCAGCAATTATGTAATCATTATTTTTATAAGCTGCCTACACAGGGTCTATGAAATTTCATTACTCTTCATAAGCATTTCTCTAAACGACGGTTGTAAATCATCGCATTTTACTTATCATCTATTCATGCTTTGTTTTCATGACTGAAAGCATGAAAACTTGCAACTATCGTTACTATTTTGTTTTAAAAATTTCATTGAAAGCATTTGGTTTATTACAGAATAGTGATTTCTTGCTATGAGCATGTTGCTCTCCTTGTTTGTGACCCTTTTGATTCTAAGCATGCCTAAGAGTTTTATGGTTGTATGAACGAAAGACACCCTTCATTTGATATTCGATTTTTTGTATGGATCTTGGTTTGATTTTTTATCATATTTCTTGCATGAAACTTTGAACTATTCGATTTTTGTAAACCTACCTAACTTTGCAATAAAACTTTGAGGCGCGCACTATGTTTTCAGAGTACTCTAGTCCTAGTATGTACCCAATTCCTAGGTGGCATACAGGATGCCATTACTCATTAGCGTGGTCTCGGGTTTCACGAAACTCCTCACACGTGTTTTTATTAAACACCTTACCCATCGTTTTAATCATCACAACATGTATTGATAAGGCTCAGGGCTATGGCTCTGTTTCCTTTTTTCAAACCCTACCTGTGTGTTGTGCATTAATTACCCATCTGTTCAGTATGGCTCCAGTGGTAAGGGTCGAACCAAATGACATTCAAACCCTGCTTTCGTATGATAATGCTAGGGATGATTTGGAAAGGAATGGTTGGCATATTTTCATTGAAAAATTCCAGGGTTTTAATCTTAAGGTCGCCCAAGAGTTTTCCTTAACCTTTGATGGATGTAGGGAAAAAATTGGTGATGTGCAATTGGAAGTAACAGAAGAGTTCCTAAGTCAAGCCACGGGATTGCCAGCGGTTGGTCAGAAATGGTTCAAAAACGTGAAAGTGGAGGAAGTCCCTTGGACGTTACTGTTTACCTCACGAAAGATAACCAGCTGTGATCGAGGTATGCCAATTTCGTTTTTGAAACCTAGGTGGCATGATTTACTTGTTGTAGTGAAGCAATTCATCACGTGTGAGGGACGATTCAGACTTGTTTTCCTATATCATTTACTCCTGCTTATGAGTTTTATTGGTTTTCCGTTGAATATGCCTTATTACTTACTCAGAAGTCTATATAAAATGGGAAAAAGATTTAGGAAACAGAGGTCAGATTCAAGTCTGTTTCACCATGGCCTCATTAAAATCATCCTCATGCACCAGTTATAGTCACAAAATGATTGTTGGGATTCGTTCATTGCACAAAATGGTTTTGGCAACCTTGAGTTGGGAGAAGTAGATAAGCCAGTCATTGAGGAAACCCTTGTGAACCCAACGGCCTCTTCCCCACCTCTCTAGGCTTGTGAGTTTTCCCTTAACAATGAACCCTTGATCTATCCTAAGGTTAATCAATAGGACAGTCGACCGGTCACACATCCAAAGGATTATACTAAAACTGTGAAGAAACCTACAGGAAAGAAGTTAAAACGCAGTGTTGATGTCAATTTCAAAAACAAAAGAGTTGGTCGGTTAATTTCTCTAAGTGTTCAAAATAAAATGAAACCCCGTGTAGAAATGATCAGCATGATTGAAGTGAGCGAAGGCTCTGACTCAGAAATTGACAAATTCCTTGCTGAAAAGGACCCCGTGTCATTCGGGCTATACCCTGACCGACCTATGACTATGTTAATAAATTGCCTCCTTGTCTAAAGGACAACCCAGAGTTTCCTGGTATCCAGCTCTATGATAAATCTACCATTCGCATGGGGGATTCTTCGACCCATAATGTTTTTCATGCTAATGAGAACTCCTTACAGACACAATGTGATGTGTGTCGATCGTGGATCGACAAGTACTATACCGATGTTCCATTGCTACAGTCACGACTCAAGTCTTTAAGAGACCAAGTTGATATGTTGACAAACGAAAAAAATAGACTTGAATCCATCATCCAAGGGAAGGAGAAGCATTTGAAAACTATAGGTCATGTAATTTTCAAAAATGTAGAGGCAGCTACAGCTATCGTTAACTCCAAAATTTCTTTACATGGTTTCGTTTTATGATTAGAGGTATGATTTAGTTAGCATGATCATTGTCATTCTTAAGTTAAGATATTTTTTTTGATTGAATAAATCTATTTTTATTATTAAGATTAGGATGTTTTGTTTATTTAATAAAATAAGATTGCATTTTCTATTATAACTAGCTACAGAATCGCAAGATTTTGTAGCTAGTTAAGAAAATTCGAATTGTTTGATTTGAAGACTGAAAACATATCTGAGATCTTCTTATTTTCTTTTGTTTTCAGGATAATTAAGGAGCCCATGATTTCAAAGATGATATGAGACACTTTTTGAGATCTCCCAGCCATATCAATTTTGTATTTTGAGTAAACAGAATTAGACTGTTGATAGTGTTTTGATATCTAGTAAAATCAGGGTGGTTGCATCCCCCACTATTTTTGAAACCAATTTGATCTTATCAACAGGAAACAGTTATGTTTCCTGAAACCTATATAAACATATCATTTTGTAAACATTCCTCATCTCGACATGGGGCAAGAGTATGGGCGTTTTTATCACAGACTTGAATGAAACAGAATGCAAGTTACAGCTTTAGCTTTTCTGTATGATGTTTTGATTCAGGTTATGTCTATGTTGATTTGATAATAGATGGTGATTGCTTTAGTCATCGTGATTTATTATCATTTGACATGATTCATTTTATATTCTTCCCATATCTTATGTTTCAGATACAATATATACATAGTGATCATCTATCCAATTTAAATTAGTAGCTTCATCTCTAATTTCTGTTGAATGTCTGCATGCAAGTTCTTACAGGAAGATTTATCTCGTCATAGCAATTTGGAAATCAATAAAATCACTGTAATTGTATCTATTAAATGTTATTTTATTATAATTCAATCCCCAGCATTATTGTTTCGCATTTATTCGGAGCAATCTCAAGATCTGTTGCAGGTTCACTTCTCAGATAAAGGTGGTTGGGTATTTAATATCGAACAGACATTGGATGCAATAACGCATTAGCCTGTTATTTGATTTCATTAGTTTGTTGAATATAGAAGTTTTCCATATATAAAACATTTCCTACTATCAATTATTTTCTGTTCAATTAGGCAGTTTAATGTTTGATTTCATGAGTGTATACATCTAAGGAGACAAACCAAAAAAATTAGATAATATTTTCACTTTCTTTATTATTATTGATAAAGTAATCAATCTACATTTGATTTTTATGAGTTTAGATTAAAACTCGTGTTTTGTACAGATTGTATATAAAGTTATTGATCATATTTCAGTTAAATAAATTGTACATATATACATTTAAATGTACTTATAGATTTTAGTAATTGTTATTTATTAGGTTATTTTTTTTTTTCTTTAGTTATTTTTTCTTTCTTTAGGACTTAGATCGGCCAACGGAGCCGCAAAACCCGTCGGAGTGAATTAATCCAAACGGCTTGGGTTAATTAGACAACCCTGGACTAGATTCACTCCTCCAGTTGATGAGCGGTCAATTTTGCCCGTCAACAAATGGCACTAGAAGGAGGGCCTGAAAACTATTAATGGCACGAGGAGGTCGCAAGACTCCTCCCCCACCTACCCGCTCACCTATAGTAACTAGAATTCGTTTAGACGACAACATTGTCCCTCAAACAACAACCACATCAAACGACGATCCACGGATCACATTCAAACCAGTAACTCCAAATCCACCAGGTGGTGACATACAAGAGATTGTTGGTCAATCCCTCATAAGAACGCACAGTGCCTTAGCCCATATCAGACAACTAGGTCAACCTTTGAACCAACCATTAGACTTCTATGATATCAGAGAGAAACTTGAAGGTACTAATCTTACCTTAAACCCTACGGATCCAGATCATATTCTCACTCCTGCAGCAGGAGGATCTAGTATTCCACCATCACCACCCCCTTCATCTCCTTCTTCTTCTGGAGAATAATCCTCAGATGAAAGCAGTTCCTCATATTAGCCTTCGACACCACCCACACCTATGGCCAATCCGAACAATTCTGCTAGACCCTATCTTGACCAAGATGTAGTGGCCATACCTGGGCCTCAGCATCCTTTACCTAAACACCTGGAGAAATGGCTCCCTAAATTTGACCCAGACTCCAAGAAAATCGCTGAAGATCACATTAAAAAGTTTATGCTAGCCATTAGGTTCCATAGTGTTGAGCACGAATATGTAGTGTGCAGATTGTTTCCCTACACCTTTGAAGGCAATGCCTCTACCTGGTACTTTGCCCAACAGCCCCACACTATCGTGTCATGGGATAAATTCGAGTCTTGTTTCCCTGAGAAGTTCGAAGATGACAAGTCTCCTGAAGTTCTAGTCATGGATCTTTCTAGTTTAAAAATGAACCCCAAAGAAAAGATAAAAGACTTTAATCAAAGGTTCTTGACACTAAAGAACTGAATCCCCATGGATTTGATGTCTGCCGAAAATCTTATTGTCGCATACTACATGAAATCCTTACATCAAAACATAGCCATTTGGGTAAAGAGGTCCAAGAAAGCCACATTAATAGAAGCCTTCAAAGAGGCCAGTCAGATCGAGAAAGATATTCTTAGATTAAAAGAAAATACCGGTAACGAGATAGAGACTAGTTCATCCTCCAAGAAAAAAATTGATATCCTTCCTAGACCTCCCCAAAACAAAGCTCAAACAGAGAGTTCGGATCTAGAAAACTTACAAAAATTCATTCAGAAGTTATCCAAACAAGTTATAGATTTGAAAAGGTCGGCTAAAGAAGCTTCTTCGAGCAAAGGGTCTTACAAACCCCCTTTTAGGAAGACCTTTCCCACAAACCGACCCAACTCAAATTCTGAAGGCCTAAATCTAGAAAGCTTACAATTTGCTATTCAAACAATCCTAGAAGCACATGATAACTTGATTCCTCCCGAGATTCTTGAAGAAGTAGTTGAACAAGAGACAATAGAAGAAGATGAATCCTCTCCGAACATTTTCGGACATTTTTCGGATACCATTTTTCAAGCTAATTTTGAAACAGTGCATCCTTACAATACCAGGAGCAAGACAGCAAATAGGTCTTCTTCTGAAGTTGCAACTACTGTGCCTCCAAAACAGTCTAAATCAATTGAGCCTAAACAAAATTCAGCAAACCCAAGTTTAGATTATGATTTTATTGAAGATCTAAAAAAGCTTAGGGCTAACATTTATGTTTACAAATTATTAAAATTCCCTTTTCTTTTGCAAAAGATGTTGCAGAATATTGCGGAGAACAACAAAAATAGCAATCTGAATAGTGACAAAGGTGTTCAAAACAACCCCAAAACTCCTTAGAAGGCCTCTGCCAAAACTACGTTCGAGCCTCGTGATAAAAGAGACATTCCTGTAAATAGTGTAACAAATGTAGATAAACTAGTTTCAGGGGCTGCGATTAAAAAACAGCAAACTTCTACTGTTAATACTCGCAGAAATGTCCCTCCCTTTTTGTTGACCTTTGAAATTTTCAATAGGAATGTACATAACTGTATGGTATTTTTAGGTGCATCATCTAACGTAATGCCTTGGTCTGTCTGTCAAAAAATTAATGCCGAAGTTCAACCGTCCACCTTGAAAATTATCTAGCTTGATCAAACTAGTGTTAAAGTGATAGGTGAACTAAAAAATGTGCTTATCAAATTATCATCTAATCATAAAGTCCATCAAGTGATTGATATCATTGTTGTAGATATCCCAGAAGTATATGGTTTGTTTTTAAGTAAAGATTGGTCAGAACAATTACATGGCTATTTTGCAACAGATTGGTCTCACTTGTGGCTGCCCGAGAATGGAAAGCCTAACAGAATCAAGGTAAATCGTGAACGTTATCTCAAGTTCATGGTAACTGATTTAAATGATCCCAATGAACCATTCACTCCTTCTACCAATTCGCCTAAAATACAGGGGATGGACACTTTTTTCGGCAATTTCATGGTTGAAACTTCTACCATCACTGACCCGGAACAACAATCTAAAATTATGACATGCACACAGTCAACAACCTTCTCTCAGTGGTCACATGCATATGACAAAAATCAAATATGGTCTCTTTACTTCAATGGGTCAAAATCTAAGGAAGGAGTTGGTGCGGGGTGCATGCTCATCGATCCAGTAGGTAACAAGACTTTGATTGCTTACCAGTTAAAATTCGAATGTACAAACAACACAGCCAAATATGAGGCACTCGTGCAAGGTCTCAGAAAAGCACTAGATTTGAACATTCAAAATTTGACTGTCTTTGGTGATTCAGAAATTGTGGTTAGACAGGTAAAAAATTCTATCCACTGTTTATCTCCACACCTTAAAAGCTATCAGACTGAGGTATGGAATTTGATGAACAAGTTTTCTTCTTTTAACATAAATTCTATTCCTATATTAAATAATTCTGAGGCTGATTTGTTAGCTAATATCGCCTCAAAAATTTTTCTTGCAGAAGGCCTATCTCCGAATGCATTTTTCGTCGAACTGTTGTTTAGACCATCTGTCCCAGACAACATCACGAATTGGAAAGTCTTCGATGACGATCAACAGATCATAAGTTTCCTGCATATGGAAGAAAATTTCCAGGGCGTAGTGATCGACGAAGGTACCCATGACAAAAAATTTCGCGACTTTACGATAATACCAGATTCGAGATCCCTGGAATCTGCATCAGACATGGTAAACTCTATCCCGAAATATGTAGTTAGATTAGAAAAATTTTATGATCTTCACGATAAGTTCAAAAAATCAGTGAATTGTAAAACGAATAGTTCCTCCTTGACACATGAAAAAGTAAATTTGGGAACTAAAGACAACCCACAGTGCATCAATTTGGGGTTGGGATGTTTTGAGCAAGAAAAGGTAGCATTTATTAGGTTGTTTAAGGAATTCAAAGATGTTTTTTCCTGAACATACGATGACCTAAAAACCTTTGATCCTAACATCATACAACACATTATTCCCATGAAACCCCAGACCCAACCTTTTCAACAAAAGTTAATGAAGATGCACCCAAAACTCGAACCAACAATCAAGAAGGAATTAAACAAACTCTTGAATGCTAAAATAATGTTCCCAGTAAAACACACACAATGGGTCTCTAATCTTGTCCCTGTTAGAAAGAAGAGTGGTGAAATCCGACTATGTGTCAATTTCTGAAATCTTAACCGAGCGTCTGATAAAGACAACTACCCTGTCCCTCCCATGGAGTAGATCCTTCAACAAGTATCTGGCTTTGAAAGATTATCCTTGTTGGATAGTTTTTCAGGGTATAACCAAGTCCTTATGTCTCCCCAAGACCAGCTCAAAACTACTTTTCGTACCCCATGGGGTACCTACGCTTATAGAAAGATACCCTTTGGACTCATAAACGCTGGTGCCACTTTTTAGAGAGTGATGGATATCACTTTCCATAGCTTAATCAATCAATCTATAGTAGTTTACCTGGATGACGTCACTCTCTTCTCAAAAAATAAAGGAGATCATCTAGCTCATTTAAGATCTGTTCTACAATAATGTCGTAAGTACGACATTTCTTTAAATCCTAAAAAATTTGTCTTCGCAGTAGAATAAGGTAAGCTCCTCAGATTCATTGTATCAAATGAAGGGATGATTATCGACCCTGAAAGGACCCAAGTCATTTCAAAACTCCCCCCTCCCTCATCAAAAAAGTCCATGCAATCTTTCTTAGGATAGATAAACTTTGTTAGAAGATTCATCCCCAACTTTTCAGAAATGGTGAGACCATTACAAAACGTAATAAAAAAGGATGTACAATACCATTGGGGACCTTTAGAAATTCAGGCTTTTGATTCAATAAAAAAGGCCATAATAGACGCTCCTTCTCTAATGAGCCCTGATTTTTCGCAAGACTTCACCCTCTACACGTTTGCCTCTGACCGATCTTACGCTATCGTCCTAACTCAAAAGAACGCTGAAAAAAATGAAGTCCCAATTGCCTTTATGAACTCAGCCTTCAAGGGAGCTGAACTTAATTATCCAATAGTAGATCAGCAAGCTTATGCTATTTTTAAAGCAGTAAAACACTTTCGATCCTATCTGTTGAAATCTAGGATGAAAATCATTGTCCCTTATCCGGCTGTCAAAAATTTGTTAGTGCAGAAAGAACTAGGCGAAAAAAGGGCAAACTGGGTCACATCCTTACAAGAATATGACATAGAAATCACCCCAGCACAAATTGTTAGAGGCCAAGGTTTATGCAACTTGGTTGCCGATTCGGCTATAGGACAACAAAATGAAACTAATATGTTAAATCCAGATCAGCACCATCAAAATCAAATTTGTTGTGCACAAAACCTTGCTAGCTCCTGGTACGACGACATCAAATTTTGTCTTATACATGGATCAGCTCCCCATCACCTTGATCCCCAAAAAAGGAGAGCACTAAGATTAAAATCTTCTTATTTTCAGCTGATTAATAGTATTTTGTTTCGCCAAAATTTTGATGGAATACTTATGCGCTGTCTTGAAAAAGATGAAGCAGAAAAAGTCTTATTGGAGTTACATGCAGGGGAAGCTGGTGGGAATTTCGATGGAGACACCACCACCCACAAAGTATTAAGAGCAGGTTATTACTGGCCTACCCTTTTCAAATACACTCATGCCTTATGTCGCAAGTGTGTGATTTTTCAAAAATCATCTGGACGGATACAGAAACCAACTTTCCCATTGCAACTAGTCTCGGTAGACTCCCCTTTTCAGCAGTGGGGCCTGGATATTATAGGCTTGATCAATCCGGTATCCTCATAGCAACATAAATACATCATAACAACCACAGATTATTTTACCAGGTGGTCCAAGGTTGTCCCATTAAAAGCTGTAAATACCAGCCAGGTGATATCCTTTCTGAATTCAAATATCATCACTCGTTTTGGTATTCCTGAATGCTTAGTTTTTGACAATGCTTCATGTTTTTTGTCTCTTGAAATGAGTGATTTCGCTCTAGAAAAAGGAATCAAATTAAAGTACTCTGCCAGCTATTACCCCCAAGGCAATGGTTTGGTGGAATCAACTAATAAAAATTTGATCAAAATTATCAAGAGAACGGTCTCCAAAAATCGTAAAAACTAGCATAACGCACTATTGAACGCAATCTGGGCTGACAGAGTAACACCTAAAACTGTTGTGGGTAACTCACCTTTCTTTCTCATTTACGGTAGGGAAGCGATTCTTCCACTACATGTCCTTCTTCCATCTCTGCAGTTATCGCAGAAGGTACAAGAAGAAGACTATCCCCCCTTGGAGAGTCAAATTAACACTTTGTTAAAGTTAGAGGAGGTGAGGGCTCAAGCAAAACGAAAATTGGATCAACATCAACTCATTGTCAAAAACTGGTTTGATTCCAATTCTGCCTCTGACAGAAATTTTGAGGTAGGTGACCTTGTCCTAAAGTGGGACAAACCTCATGAGGGAAAAGGAGAGCATACTAAGTTTCATAACTTGTGGTTGGGGCCATTTTTAATTGCTGAGAAACTAGGTCCCAGTTCCTTTCGCTTACAGAATTTAGAGGGATAGCCAGAAACCTTCCCGATGAATGGCCAAGCTCTAAAAAAGTACTTTTCTTGAAGACGCTTCCATACACCCTTTGTAAATATTTTCTGTTTTGTTTTATTTTCTATTTGTTTTTCTTTTCTGGTTTGTTTTGGTTCTTATTTCTTCTTATCGATATTTCTTTTGAAACACATATGCCTACACCATAGGCTAGCTCAGACAAAGAAAACAAAAAAAAATCCCCTTGAAAATGACTGCTGAAAGTTGTTAAAACATCAATTGTTGTATTTCTCTGAAATTCCAGCCCTATTGAAGATGACTTGTTGTTTGAAAAGTGTTTTCTTGGTTTCAATTTGCAATTGAAAGTATTCACGACCATCTATGAAAATCCTTTTTACGATGTCCATGTTCTTTAAGAGAACAACTCAACGACGTCTCCCTGTTCTTGAAAGTCGGTTTTATTAATAAATTGTTTCTAGATCTTGATGAAGGACAGCTAAAAAAAAAAATTCAAGGTCTGTGACATATTAAGATGGGTTAAAAAACTAGAATTTTCAGCGTCACCTCGCTCAATTTGAATATCTTTAAAAACTATAATATAAATTTTCATAGAGCTGTGGGAAGTGCTTGTAAACCCACCGAGACACTGAACAGGTCTGTTGGCAGCGGGTAAATGCATGCATAATTCCAAGATAACTTTGTCGGGGTACTAAACAGGCCCGCTGGCAGCGAAGCAATGTTAGGTAAAAGAAAATTCTCAAATATGGATTCTGTTTTGACCTTAAACGTCCTTTGTTCTGATATAGAATTTCTTGACAGGATATAGATATCAAAGTGGGTTAATTGACATCCCTGTCAAGGCTATGGACGCTTGCTGACAGCAGTGGCCCTGTCAATAGTATTGAAGATTTTAACTTTACATCGTGGCTCTCTTTTGCTAATATTCTCACCAGTTTTCGTTTCTTTAAAAGTAACAGTTGTCTAAAATGGGACTGTGTTATAATTATTTGAGATGCTCAAACAGATTTTCGGTTGTTTTCGATTCAAATTTTTTCATATTATTCTAACCTGAACTCGTTCGTGTGACAGAGATAACTTCTTCTCTCAGCATGTCGCCATTGTTGGCAGCGATTATGTAATCGTTATTTTTATAAGCTGCCTACACAGGGTCTATGAAATTTCATTACTCTTCATGAGAATTTCTCTAAATGACAGTTGTAAACCTTCGCATTTTACTTATCATCTATTCATGCTTTTTTTTCATGACTGAAAGCATGAAAACTCGCAACTATCGTTACTATTTTGTTTTAAAAATTTCATTCAAAGCATTTGGTTTATTACAGAATAGTGATTTCTTGCTATGAGCATGTTGCTCTCCTTGTTTGTGACCCTTTCGATTCTAAGCATGCCTAAGAGGTTTATGGTTGTATGAACGAAAGACCCCCTCCATTTGATATTCGATTTTTTGTATGGATTTTGGTTTGATTTTTTATCATATTTATTTCATGAAACTTTGAACTATTCGATTTTAGTAAACCTACATAACTTTGCAATCAAACTTTGATGTGCGCACTATGTTTTCAAAGTACTCTGGTCCTAGCATGTACCCAATGCCTAGGTGGCATACAGGATGCCATTACTCCTTAGCGTGGTCTCGGGTTTCACGAAACTCCTCAAATGCGTTTTGATTAAACTCCTTGCCCATCGTTTGAATCATCACAGCATGTATTGATAAGGCTCGGGGCTATGGCTATGTTTCCTTTTTGCAAACCCTACCTATGTGTTGTGCGTTAATTACCTGTCTGTTTAGTATGGATCCACTGGTAAGGGTCGAACCAAACGGCATCCAAAGCCTGCTTTCGTATGATAATGCTAGGGAATATTTGGAAAGGAATGGTTGTCATATTTTCATCGAAAAATTCCATGGTTTTAATCTTAAGGTCGCCCAAGAGTTTTCCTTAACCTTTGATGGCTGTAGGGAAAAAATCCATGATTTGCAATTGGAATTAACAAAAGAGTTCCTAAGTTAAGCCACGGGATTGCCAGCGGTTGGTCAAAAATGGTTCAAAAACACGAAAGTGGAGGAAGTCCCTTGGACGTTACTGTTTACCTCACGAAAAATAACCAGTTGTGATCGAGGTATACCAATTTCGTTTTTGAAACCTAGGTGGCATGATTTACTTGCTATAGTGAAGCAATTCATCACATGTGAGGGACGATTCAGACTTTTTTTCCTATATCATTTACGGCTTTTTATGAATTCTATTGGTTTTCCATTGAATATGCCTTATTATCTACTCAAAACTCTGTATAAAATGGGAAAAAGATTTAGGAAACAGAGGTCAGATTCAAGTCTATTTCTCCATGGCCTCATTAAAATCATCCTCATGCACCAGTTACAGTCACAAAATGATTGTTGGGATTCGTTCATTGCACGAAATGGTTTTGGCAACCCTAAGATGGGAGAAGTAGATAAGCCAGTCATTGAGGAAACCCTTGTGAACCCAACAGCCTCTTCCCCACCTCTCCAGGATTGTGATTTTTTCCTTGAAAATGAAACCTCGATCTGTCCTAAGGTTATTCAATAGGACAGTCGACTGGTCACACATCCAAAGGATTGTACTAAAACTGTGAAGAAACCTACAGGAAAGAATTTAAAAGGCAGTGTTGATGTCAATTTAAAAAACAAAAGAGCTAGTCGGTTAATTTCTCGAAGTGTTTGAAATAAAATGAAACCCCGTGCAGACATGATCAGCATGATTGAAGTGAGTGAAGGCTCAGACTCAGAAATTGACAAATTCCTTGTTGAAGAGGACCCCGTGTCATTCGGGCTATACCCTGACCGACCCTATGACTATGTTAATAAATTGCCTCCTTGTCTAAAGGACAACCCAGAGTTTCCTGGTATCCAGCTCTATGATAAATCTACCATTCGCATGGGGGATTCTCCAACCCATAATGTTTTTCGTTCTAATGAGAATTCCTTACAACCACAGTGTAATGTGTGTCGATCGTGGATCGACAGGTACTATACCGATGTTCCACTGCTACAGTCACGACTCAAGTCTTTAAGAGACCAAGTTGATATGTTGACAAATGAAAACAACAGACTTGAATCCATCATCCAAGGGAAGGAGAAGCGTTTGAAAACTATAGGTCATGTAATTTTCAAAAACGTAGAGGCAACTACAGCTATCATTAACTCCAAAATTTCTTGACATGGTTTCATTTTATGATTAGAGGTATGATTTAGTTAGCATGATCATTGACATTATTAAGTTAGGATATTTGTTTTGATTGAATAAAACTATTTTTATTATTAAGATTAGGTTGTTTTGTTTATTCAATAAAATAATATTGCATTTGCTATTATAACTAGCTATAGAATCGCAAGATTCTGTAGCCAATTAGAAAATTCGAATTGTTTGATTTGAAGACTGAAAACATATCTGAGATATTCTTATTTTCTTTTGTTTTTAGGATAATTAAGGAGCCCATGATTTCTGATATGATACACTTTTTGAGATCTCCCAGCCATATCAATTTTTTATTTTGAGTAAACAGAATTAGACTGTTGATAGTGTTTTGATATCTAGTAAAATCAGGGTGGTTGCATCCCCCACTATTTTTGAATCCAATTTGATCTTATCAAAAGGAAATAGTTATGTTTCCTGAAACCTATATAAACATATCATTTTGTAAACATTCCTCATCTCGACATGGGGCAAG
>JASDQU011247508.1:0-17366 GCA_032191745.1 Picea mariana
GTGTGCTTAAGTACCAGTTGTATTTCCTGTGTGTATGAATCCCTCAGCTATGGGATTGTGCGCATAACGACAGATCTATGTGGCTTAAATATGTCGGAATACATCTCTACCTTGAAAAAAAAATTAACCCACACTTTCTACCGAGGAAAGTGCTCTGATACCACTTGTAATATACCAAGTATAAAATGTATGCAAAACAGAAATAAAATGCTAGTAATGGCAGAATAAGAACAATATAACCAGAACATTCACCACATTAACACTGAAATGATATAAGAATAACAACAGAAATAACACTTTGAATCTGAAAGCAATGTTCACGGGCCTCTTCGAGGGGGAAACCTCTAGTTGAGAAGAACTCTATTACAATAATATCCAAGCTAGGGTTCTCATACCCTCGACTCCTATTTATACTAAAAGGAAGCATCTAGAGGAAGATCCTTCTAGAAGCGGAAGCTTCTATTAGGTCTTCTTACATCCACCTTATTCTATTTTATTGAAAGGACTTATTAATATTGACCTTTATTACATCTGAATATATTGTTCTACCTATGTGCGGGTTAGGACCCTAACAATTTCTATTAATGGTGATCGATTCACCAGATAAAAAGATGTAGTTATTGTTTCTGCCCGTAGTTCCTGCTGCAAGTTGGCGTTACTTAACATACTCCTTGATCTCTTTAGAAGAGTCTTGTTTATGTGTTCAACAACTCCATTCTGCTGAGGAGTATAGGAAATGGTTTTATGCCTATCAATCCCAAACTCCTTCCAATAGTTCTCAAATTCCATTGATGTAAATTCACCACCATTATCAGTTCTTAAACATTTAATGGATTTACCAGTGCTCTTTTCCACTAAATCTCTAAACTGCTTGAAAATAGTAAACAAATTAGCCTTTCCTTTCAACATATAGACCCAAACCTTCCTAGAGAAATCAACTATAAAAGTTACAAAATGTGATTATCCTTCATACTAAATAGTAGGGGATGGTCCCCAAACATCACAATGGATATAATCAAGGATTCCTTCACTGGTGTGTCTCCCAGTTTTAAATCTGTGCCTATTCTGTTTTCCATAAATATAGTGCTTGCATAAATCAAACTTTAAATACTTTAGACTAGGAAGTAACTTGCGATAAGATAATACCTTTAATCCCTTTTTTCTCATATGGCCCAACCGTTGATGCCATAGTCGAACAGAATCAGTGTCGTTCTCAGATACCATTGTCACATGAGAATACTCAGTTCTTCCTTCTAATAGAAACAACTTACCAACCTTCTTCGCTTTCATAACAAGTATGATTCCTTTGTAGACTTTCATAACTCCACCTTGAACAATACTCTTATATCCTCCAGTGTCTAAGACTCCCAAAGAAATTAGGTTCTTCTTAAGCTCAGGTACATGTCTCAAATCAGTTAGTATTTTAATAGTTGCATCAAACATCTTAATTCGAATGCTACCAACTCCCACAAGTTTACATGATATATCATTTCCCATGTAAAATATTCCATCATCTATAGACTAGTAAGTAATAAACTAGTGTCTACGAAGACACACGTGATTTGAAGCACCAAAATCTAATAACCTTTGTTGATCATGACGTGAACCAATACTAATTGATAAAACTTCATCAGTGATAACTAAACCTGTTGTTGAACTTGTTTTAGTTGCATTTGCTTCCTTCATTTCATTTGTAGGGTCATCTTTGGAGGCTTGGTGTTGCTTCCAACAATCCTTCTTTAGGTGTCGACATTTGCCACAAAACCAACACTTAAGTTTTCTCTTTCTTTACTTCGACTTTGACTGAGATAAATCCCTCTGAACATGTCCTCTTCCTTTAGGTCTTCCTCTGACCATCATCGCCTCAGATCTAGAGGTTTCTGAATTGGTTTTCTTCCTTGTTTCCTCAGATACTAGTGCTCCAACAATAACATCAAACTCATTACTTTCTGTTGTGCTGAAACTAATAGAGGTAACAAAGTGATCCCATGAAGCGAGCAAAGAACACAATAATGCAATTGTCTTATCTTTAGATTCGAATTTTACTCCCATGCTATTCAATTGAACTAAAAGAGAATTAAAAACGTTTTAATGATCAACTATTTTCGTACCTTCCTTCATGTGCAAACTGTACAATTGTCTTTTCATAAATATCTTGTTCGTCAAGGATTTCATCATATACAAGCTTTCCAACTTTGTCCATAAACCGACTGTTGCCTTCTCTGAAACAATGTTGAACATAACATCATCGAACAAGCACAGACGTATGGCACTATGTGCTCTCGCATCAATCTCTTCCCACTCTTCATATGTGATGGTCACGGGTTTCTTCGATTTCCCACAAGTGTCGTCGAAACGCCTTGTTGCACGAGGAGATCTTGCATCTTAACCTTCCAGATATCAAAATTGTTCTTTCGAGTGAACTTCTCGATTTCAAATTTGGCACTGTGCATATTCGCCATTCCAAAACACCACTGCTTATAATAACCAAGGCCATTATATGGAGGAATGATATCACTCAATGTTGAACATTAAAAAGGTTTAATCCAAAAAAACTTTTAATAATATATAAAAAAAGTTTAATTAAAATCTTTTACTAAAACGATTCACTTTTTAAAAATTCACCACTTAAATTTATGCATTTATTAAAATATGCATATAATACAAATTCACCTTTTTAATATACTAGGTATACACCCTTACAATATTTAATACCGTAAGAATCTCATACCCTAAACCTTTTCACTCCATAAAAAACATGCAAATTAATTTAGAGGAGATCGACGCGCTCTATGTATAGAGTTCTCAGTGCTGACTTTAATTTCTTGAATTGTGTAAGGGGAGAGGAGGATCAGTGCTCCCTTCCCTAGGGGCACCCAATGTTGGATTGGGAACAATGCTCCCTCCAATATCTACACCCATGCAGAAGTATACAAAAAATCACACACCTCTGATACGTTACCCACGCAATACTTCGCCCACGCAGCCTCTCCAAAACATAACGATCACACGCAGCCTAAAGAGGAATTTGGTTCATACAACGATCTCAGTCGTGCCCCATATGCAACAAAAAAGATAACGATCCCCCGTCTGGCACTGCTCATGCTCTCTATAAAATCATGATCAGCACCACAAATCTGGCCTCACGGATCTCCAATAGCTATGATACCAGTTGTTATATTTGCAGATGCAGAAACACAAATATCATAAGATGAGCATAGTCACACAAAATTAAAATACACAGATATTTACGTGGTTCACCCAAGATTTGGGCTATTTCCACCAAGCAAATGCATCGATTGTCTTATTATTCAGATCATGGATATTACATCAGCTCACTCATACTCCTCTTGCCTCTCCAGGCTTCATGTATTTATAGCAATATTTACACAGTTACATGAATTGCTGGCAATAAATGTTGCATTCCATTTTAGAAATTTTTTATCAACAAATTAACAATATATGAGAGATTTATCAGATAAACCAATAAATAGTTGCACTACAATATCTTATTCGGGTTCATGCAACAACCACCGGATCTTGCGTCCTATTCGTTGTCACATATTCAACAATCTCCTCCTTGACAAAAATTTACCTGATACCTTTCTCATTTCTTTTGTTCATCATCTTTTCTGCAAGCCAAGAGAAGCCAAGCACCATCGTAGCTTTTCTAATAGTACTAGTTTTGTGAACATGTCTGTGCAGTTTTCAGTTTTCTTTTGTATGCACTTTCTCAAGAGAGACTGCACCTTCATCGATGAACTGTCTTACAAAATGGTACTTGATAGGTATATGTTTTGTTTTACTATGATAGATTGGATTCTTAGCCAATTGGATAGCACTTTGACTATCACAAAGTAACTTTACTTTGTCCCACATCCTTCCAAATTGACCAAACAAACCTTTCAACCAAACTGCCTCTTTAAAAGCATGTGAAGCTACTGTGTATTCTTCTTGTGTTGCGGATAAAGAAACAATGTTATGTAGATTTGACATCTAAATAATGCATCCACCTCCAAGAGTAAATGCATACCCTTAGGTCGACCTTCTCTTTTCCAAATCACCTGCAAAATTAGAATCAACATATCCACAGAGTAATACACAATCATTGTTATAGGTGATACAGTAATCACTTGTGCCCCTCAGATACCGACGCACCCATTTCACTGCTTCCCAGTGATCTTTACATGGATTTACCATATACCTGTGGACAACCCCAATTGCATGTGAAATGTCTAGCCTTGTACTAACCATTGCATACATTAGACTTCCTACTACATTAGCATATGGTATTCGAGACGTATATTTATTTTCTTCTTTTGTACTAGGACATAAACTTGAAGAAAGATTAAAATGGGAAGCCAAAGGGACTGAAATTGGTTTCACATCATTCATACCAAACCTCAAAAGTATCTTCTCAACATACTTTTGTTGTGACATCCAAAGCTTACCATTCCTCCTATCTCTGAGTATCTCCATGCCCAAAATCTTCCTTGTTGCTCCTAGATCTTTCTTATCGAACGTCCTAGCCATGTGAGCCTTTAATCTGTTGATCTCAGTTATGCTTTTTCTTTCTAAAATCATATCGTTAACATACAATACTAATATAATGAATATGACATTATTCAATTTATTAAAGTAGACACAATGATCATACTCACTCCTTGTATAATTCTGGCTCACCATGAAACAGTCAAATTTATTGTACCATTGTCTGGGAGACTGCCTCAGACCATACAATGACTTCTTGAGCCTGTAAACAAATTTATTATTGTGATTCTGAACAAACCATTTAGGTTGTTCCATGTAGATCTCCTCATCCAATTCTCCATGTAAGAAAGAAGTCTTTACATCTAGCTTCCCCAACTCCAAATCAAGTAAAGAAACGAATGATAACACACTTTGAATTGAAACAATATTAACAACTGGTGAAAATATCTCATGAAATTCAATACCTTCTTTCTGAGAATTTTCTTTCACAACCAGCCTTGTTTTGTACCTTTCGAATTTATCATCAACACCCTTCTTTAGCTTGTAGACCCACTTACAACCTACAGATTTTTTGTCCCTTGGAAGTTCTACCAGGTCCCATATGGAATTCTTCTCTAATGCCTTCATTTCATCATTCATTGCTTATTTCCATTTATCATTGTTAGAAACCTTCACAGCTTCCTGGTAGCATGAAGTTTCATCATCATTAGTACTCAAAGAAACTAACGAAACAAAATCATCATACCTTCTTGGAGGATTTCTGACCTGTGTAGATCTCCTTAGGAAAGCTTTTGGCTCATCCACATTCTATTCATTGTTATCATCAACCATGTCTTCCTCTAGAGGAAACTCTTCATGAACATCTTCATAAACATGTTCATGTCCTCTTTCCTCTGTATTTGAAGTGGTTTCAAACATAATCTGTTGATACTTAGGTACTTCTTCCTGTTTCATTTGAAAATCTATATTTGATTTGATGAGAGATGATTCATAAAATATTACATCTCTGTTAATGGTGATCTTCTGGGAAGTAGGATCCCACAACCTGTACCCCTTAATACCATCACCATATCCAACAAAGATAATCTTTTTTTATTTTGGATCTAATTTAGAACGTTGATGTTTCATAATTAGAGCATAGGTTTCACAACCAAAAAATTTAAGATTAGAATAATTACAAGGGTGACCTTTCCATACCTCTTCAGGAATACTTCATTCTATTGTTGTTGATGGTGTTCGATTCACCAGATAAAAAACTATAGTTACTGCTTCTTCCCATAGTTCCTGCTGCAAGTTGGTGTTACTTAGCATACTCCCTGCTCTCTCTAGAAGAGTCTTGTTCATGCATTCAACAACTGCATTCTGATGAAGAGTATAGGTAGTGGTTTTATGCCTATCAATCCCAAACGCCTTGAGATAGTTCTCAAATTCCATTGACGTAAATTCACCACCATTATCAATTATTAAACATTTAATGGATCTACCAGTGCTCTTTTCCACTAAAGCTCTAAACTGCTTGAAAACAGTAAACACATCAGCCTTTCCTTTCAACATATATACCCAAACCTTCCTAGAGAAATCATTTATAAAAGTTACAAAATATTATGATCCTCCAAATGAAATAGTAGGGGATGGCCCCCAAACATCCAAATGGATATAATCGAGGATTCCTTCACTGGTGTGTCTTCCAGTTTTAAATCTCTGCCTATTCTATTTTCCATAAATACAGTGCTTGCATAAATTTAACTTTAAAGTCTTTAGACTAGGAAGTAACTTGTGCTCAGATAATACCTTTAATTGTTGTTCTCTCATATGGCCCAACCGTTGATGCCATATTTGAACAGAATCACTGTTGTTCTCAGATACTGGTGTCGCATGATCTTACACAGTTCTTCTTTCTAACAAAAACAGGTTACCAACCTTCTTCTCTTTCATAACTAGTAGGATTCCTTTGTAGAATTTCATAACTACACCTTGAACAATACTCTTATATCCTCCAGTCTCTAAGACTCCGAAAGAATTTAGGTTCTTCATAAGCTCAGGTACATTTCTCACATCAGTTAGTATTTTAACAATTCCATCAAACATCTTAATTCGAATGTTACCGACTCCAACAAGTTTACATGATATATCATTTCACATGTAAACTATTCCATCATCTATAGACTGGTAAGTAATAAACCAGTGTCTATGAAGACACATGTGATTTGAAGCACCTGAATCTAATAACCACTGTTGATCATGACGTTAACCAATATTAATTGATAAAACTTCATCAGTCATGCCTGAACCTGTTTCAGTTGCGTTTGCTTCCTTCATTTCTTTTGGAGGGTCGTCTTTGGAGGCTTGTTGTCGCTTCCAACAGTCCTTCTTCAGGTGTCCAGATTGGCCACAAAACCAACACTTAATCTTTCTCTCATAGGATATCGATTCTCTTTGTGTATAAAGTTCTCAACGCTGACCTTAATTTCTTGAATTGCATAAGGGAAGAGGAAGATCAATGCTCCCTTCCCTAGGGGTGCCCAATGCTGGATTGGGAATAATGCTTCCTCCAATATCTACACCCACGCGGAAATAAAAAAAAACTAGAGCACCTCTGATACCTCACCTATGTAATACTTTTCCCATGCAATAATTCTCCCATGCAATGTCTCCAAAATGCAGTGATCCCATGTAGTCTATAGAGGAATTCGGTTCATACAACGATCTCAGTCACGCCATATCTGCAGCAGCAAAGACAACGATCCCCCATCTAACACTTCTCTGACTCTCTATAAACTTGCGGTCAACAACACAGATGTGTCTTCACAGATCTCTAACAGCTATGATAACACTTGTTATATTTGCAGATGCGGAAACACAGATATCATAAGATGAGCATTGTCAAATAGAATTAAAAGACATAGAGATTTACGTGGTTCACCCAATATTTGGAATACTTCCACCAAGCGGAGGCATCGGTTGTATTATTATTCAAATCATGGATATTACAGCAACTCACTCTCACTCCTCTTGCCTCTCTAGGCTTCATGGATTTATAGCAATATTTACACAGTTACATGAACTGTTGGCAATAAATGTTGCATTCCATTTTGGAAAATTTGTTTCAACAAATTAACAATATATGATATATTTATGATATAAAACGATAAACGGTTGCACTACCATATCCTATTCATATTCATGCAACAACCACTGGATCTTGCGTCCTATTCATTGTCACATATTCAACAATCTCCACCTCGACAACAATTTACGTGATACCTTTCTCATTTCTTTTGTTCATCACCTTTTCTACAAGACAAGAGAAGCCAATCACAATCATATATTCTCTAACAATACTATTTTTGTGAACATGTCTACGCAGTTTTCTTTTGTATGCACTTTCTCAAGAGAGACTCCACCTTCATTGACAACCTATCTTACAAAATGGTATCTTATAGGTATATGTTTTCTTTTACTCTGATAGGATGGATTCTTAGCCAAGTGAATAGCACTTTGACTATCACAAAGTAACTTTACTTTGTATTTCATCCTTCTAAACTCACCAAACAAACCTTTCAACCAAACTGCCTCTTTGCAAGCTTGTGAAGTAGCTACGTATTATGCTTCTGTAGTGGATAAAGCAACAATGTTCTGTAGGTTTAACATCCAACTAATGGCTCCACCTGCAAGAGTAAAGACATACCCTGAAGTCGACCTTCTCTTGTCAGAATCACCTGCAAAATAAGAATCAACATATCCACAGACTAATTGAAGACCAATGTTATAGGTGATATAGTAATCGCTTGTGCCCCTCAAATATTGAAGCACCCAGTGCTCTTTACCTGGATTTTCCATTTACCTACTGACAACCCCAACTGCATGTGAAATGTAAGGCCTTGTACTAACCATCACATACATTAGACTTCCTACTGCATTCTCATATGGTATTCAAGACATATATTCCTTTTCTTCTTTTGTACTAGGACATAAACTTGAAGAAATATTAAAATGGGAAGCCAAATGGACTGAAACTGGTTTCACATCGTTCATACCAAACTTCAAAAGTATCTTCTCAACATAATTATGTTGTAACAACGAAATCTTACCATGCCTCCTTTCTCTAAATATCTTCATGCCCAAAATCTGCCTTGTTGCTCCTAGAGCTTTCATATCGAACGTCCTAACCATCTGAGCCTTTAACCTGTTGATCTCAGTTATGATTTTTCTTGCTAAATGAATATCGTCAACATTCATTACTAGGATAATTAATATGTCATTATTCAATTTCTTAAAGTAGACACAATGACCATACTCACTCCTTGTATAATTTTGTCTCACCATGAAAGAGTCAAATTTATTGTACCATTGTCTAGGCGACTTCCTTAGACCATACAATGTTTTCCTGAGGCTGGAAACAAATTTCTTGTTGTAGTTTTGAACGAACCCTTCAGGTTGTTCCATGTAGATCTCTTCATCCAAATTTCCATGTAAGAAAGAAGTCTTAACATCTAGCTACTCCAACTCCAAACCAAGTAACATAAGCAATGCTAACACACTTCGAATTGAAACAATCTTAACAACTAGTGAAAAAATATCATAAAACTCAATAACTTATTTTTGAGAATATTCTTTCACAACCAGCCTTTCTTTGTACCTTTCCACTTTATCATCAACACCCTTCTTCAACTTGTAGACCCACTTGCAATGTACATATTTTTTGTCTCTTGGAAGTTCTATCAGGTCCCATGTGGCATTCTTCTCTAATGCATTCATTTCATCCTTCATTGCTTCCTTCCATTTATCACTATTAGAACCCTTCATAGTTTCCTTATAGCACAAATTTTAATCATCATTAGTACTCAAAGAAACTGACGAAATAAAACCATCTATCTTCTTGGAGGATTTCTGACCCACATAGATCTCCTTAGGGAAGTTTGTGGCTCATCCACATTCTGTTCATTGTTATCATCAACCATGTCTTCCTCTGCAGGAAACTCTTTATGAACATCTTCATAAACTTCTTCATGTCTTCTTTCATTTGTATTTGAAGTGGTTTCAAACTGAACCTATTGATACTTAGGTACTTCTTCCTGTTTCATTTGAACATCTATATTTGATTTGATGAGAGATGATTAATCAAATATTACATCTTTGTTAATGGTGATCTTATGGGCAGTAGGATCGCACAAACTATACCCCTTAATACCATCACCATATCCAACAAAGATAAGCCTTTTTTATTTTGGATCTAATTTAGAACGTTGATGTTTCGTAATTAGAGCATAGGCTTGACAACCAAAAAAATTAAGATTAGAATAATTACAAGGGTGACCTTTCCATATCTCTTCAGGAATCTTGCATTCTATTGTTGATGATGATGATCAATTCACCAAATAACAACTTGTAGTTACTGCTTCTATATACAAGCTTCATAACCAGTATACTGATCATGTTACTGATCATATACAAGCTTTCGAGCTTCATCCATAAAATGATGGTTGTCTTCTTTGAAACAATGTTGAATAGAACATCATCGACCAAGCACAGACGTATGGTACTCTGTTCTCTCGCATTGATATCTTCCCACTCTTCATTTGTGATGGTCATGGGTTTCTTCGATTTTCCCACAAGAGCCTTCACAATGCCTTGTTGCATGAGAAGATCTTTCATCTTAACCATCCAAATCTCAAAATTGTTCTTGCCAATGAACTTCTCGATTTTGAATTTGGCACTCTACGTCTTCACCATTCCAAAACACCACTGATTATAATAACCAAGTCCCTTATATGGAGGAATGATCTTACTCAATGTTGAACAATAAAAAGGTTTAATCCAAAAAAACTTTTAATAATATATAAAAAAGGTTTAATAAAAGACTTTTATTAAAAGGATTCACTTTTAAAAAATTCAACACTTGAATTTATTCATTTATTATAATATGCATATAATACAAATTCACCTTTTTAATGTAATATGCATACGCCCTTACAATATTTAATACTGTAAGAACCTCATACCTTAAACCTTTTCACTCCATAAAAAACATGCGAATTAATTTAAAGGAGATCGACGCTCTTTGTGTATAGAGTTCTCAATGATGACTTTAATTTCTTGAATTGCATAAGGGCAGAGGAGGATCAATGCTCCCTTCCCTAGGGGTTCCCAACGCTGGATTGGGAACAACGCTCCCTCCAATATCTACACCTAGGTGGAAGTAAAAAAAATCTGACGCACCTCTAATACGTCACCCATGCAGCCTCTCCAAAATGCAGTGATCCCATGCAACTTGTAGAGCAATTTGGTTCATATAGCGATCTCAGTCATGCATCTTTTGTAGCAGCAAATACAATGATCCCCCATCTAGCACTGCTCCTATTCTCTATAAATGTGCGATCAACACCACAGATCTTGCCTCATGGATCTACAACAGCTCTGATACCACTTGCTATATTTGCAGATACGGAAACACAAATATCATAAGATGAGCATAGTCACACAGAATTAAAAGACACAGATATTTACGTGATTCACCCAAGATTTGGTCTATGCCCACCAAGTGAAGGCATTAGTTTTCGTATTATTCAGATCATGGAGATTACAGGATCTCACTCACACTTCTCTTGTCTCTCTAGGCTTCATGGATTTATAGCAATATTTACACAGTTACATGATCTGCTGGCAATAAATGTTGCATTTTAATTTAGCAAATTTGTTTCAACAAATTAACAATATATGAGAGATTTATGAGATAAAAAAATAAACAGTTGCACTACCATACCCTATTCGGGTTCATGCAACAACCACCAGATCTTACATCCTGTTCATTGTAACATATTCAACAATCTCCACCTTGAAAACAATTTACCTGATACCTTGCTCATTTATTTTGTTCATCACCTTTTCTGCAAGCCAAGAGAAGCCAAGCACCATCGTAGATTCTCTAACAGTATTGGTTTTGTGAACATGTATGCATAGTTTTCTTTTGTATGAACTTTTTCAAGAGAGACTCCACATTCATTGATGACATGTCTTACAAAATGGTACTTGATAGGTATATGTTTTTTTTCACTGTGATAGGCTAGATTCTTAGCCAAGTGAATAACACTTTGACTATCACAAAGTAACTTTACTTTGTCCTTCATCCTTCCAAACTGACCAAACAATCATTTCAACCAAACTACCTCTTTGCAAGCATGTGAAGCATCTATGCATTCTACTTCTATAGTGGATAAAGAAACAATGTTATGTAGCTTTGAAATCCAACTAATGGCTCTAGCTACAGGAGTAAAGACTTACCCTGAAGTCGACCTTCTCTTGTCTAAATCACCTGCAAAACTAGAATCAACATATCCATAGACTAATTCACAACCACTGTTATAGGTGATACAATAGTCACTTGTGCCCCTCAGATACTGAAGCACCCATTTCACTGCTTCCTAGTGCTCTTTACCTAGATTTTCCATATACCTACTGACAAGCCCAACTGCATGTGAAATGTATGGCCTTATACTAACCATCATATACATTAGACTTCTTACTACATTAGCATATGGTATTCGAGACATATATTCCTTTTCTTATTTTGTACTAGGACATAAAATTGAAGAAATATTAAAATGGGAAGCCAAAGGGACTAAAACTGGTTTCACATTGTTCATACCAAACCTCAAAGTATGTTCTAAACATACTTCTATTGTGACAACCAAATCTTAGCATTCTTCCTATTTTTGAATATCTCCATGCCCAAAATCTACCTTGCTGCTCCTAGATCTTTCATATGGAACGTCCTAGCCATCATAGCCTTTAACCTACTGATCTCAGTTATGCTTTTTCTTGCTAAAATCATATTGTCAACATACAATACTAAGATAATGAATATGCCATTATTCAATTTCTTAAAGTAGACACAATGATCATACTCACTCCTTGTATAATTCTAATTCACCATGAAAGAGTCAAATTTCTTGTACCATTGTATGGGCGACTGCCTCAGACCATACAATGATTTCTTGAGCCTACAAACAAATTTCTTGCTGTGACCTAATTTGGATCTATTTTAGAATGTTGATGTTTCAGAATTAGAGCATAGGATTCACAACCAAAAACTTTAAGATTAGAATAATTACAAGGGTGACCTTTCCATACCTCTTCAGGAATATTGCATTCTATTGTTGTTGATGGTGATCGATTCTCCAAATAACAAGTTGTAGTTACTTCTTCTTCCCATAGTTCCTCCTGCAATTTGGTATTACTTAGCATACTCCTTGCTCTCTCTAGAAGAGTCTCGTTCATGCATTCAACAAATCCATTCTACTGAGAAGTATAGGTAGTGGTTTTATGCCTATCAATCCCAAACTCCTTGCAACAATTCTCTAATTCCATTGACGTAAATTCACCACCATTGTCAGTTCTTAAACATTTAATGGATCTAACAATTCTCTTTTCCACTAAATATCTAAACTGCTTGAAAATAGTAAACACATCAGCCTTTCCTTTCAACATATAGACCCAAACCTTCCTAGAGAAATCATTTATACAAGTTACAAAATATGATGATCCTCCATAAGAAATAGTAGGGGATGGTCCCCAAACATCAGAATGGATATAATCGAAGATTCCTTCACTGGTGTGTCTTATGGTTTTAAATCTTTGCCTATTCTGTTTTCCATAAATACAGTGCTTGCATAAATCTAACTTTAAAGACTTTAGTGTAGGAAGTAACATGTGATCAGATAATAACTTTAATCCTTGTGTGCTCATATGGCCCAACTGCTGATGTCGTAGTCAAACAGAATCATTGTTGTTCTCAGATACCGTTGTCGCATGATCTAACTCAGTTCTTCCTTCTAACAGAAATAGGTTACCAACCTTCTTCACTTTCATAACTAGTAGGATTCCTTTGTATACTTTCATAACTCCACCTTGAACAATACTCTTATATCCTCCAGTGTCTAAGACTCCCAAGGAAATTAGGTTCTTCATAAGCTTAGGTACATGTCTCACATCAGTTAGTATTTTAACAGTTCCATCAAACATCTTAATTCGAATGCTACCAACTCCCACAAATTTACATGATATATCCTTTCCCATGTAAACTATTCCATCATCTATATAATGGTAAGTAATAAACCAATGTCTATGAAGACACATGTTATTTGAAGCACCAGAATCTAATAACTATTGTTGATCATCACGTGAACCGATACTAATTGATAAAACTTCATCATTCATACCTAAATCTGTTGTTGAACATGTTTTAATTGCGTTTTCTTCCTAGATTTATTTTGGAGGGTCATCTTTGGAGGCTTGTTGTCGCTTCCAACAATCCTTCTTCAGGTGTCCAGATTTTCCACAAAACGAGCACTTAAGCTTTCTCTTTCTTCCCTTCGACTTTGACCGACATAAATCCCTCTGAACATGTCATCCTTCTTTAGGTTCGCCTCTGACCATCATCGCCTTAGATGCATAGTTTTCTGAATTGGTTTTCTTCCTTGTTTCCTCAGATAGTAGTGCTCCAACAATAACATCAAACTCAATACTTTGTGTTGTGCTGAAACTAATAGAGGAAACAAAGTGATCCCTTGATGTGGGTAAAGAAGAAAATAATGTAATTTTCTTATCTACAGATTCGAATTTTATTCCATGCTGGTCAACTGAACTAAAAGTGCATTAAAAAAATTTAAATTATCAGCTATTTTTGTACCTTCGTGCACAAACTGTACAATTGTAGTTTCAGAAAGATCCTGTTCATTAAGGATTTCTTCATAGACAAGCTTTCCATCTTCGTCCATAAACCAACTAATTTATTCTCTGAAACAATGTTGAACAGAACATCATCTGCCAAGCACATACGTATGGCACTCTGTGCTCTCACATCGATCTCTTCCCACTCTTCATCTGTGATGGTCATGGATTTCTTTGATTTTCCCACAAGTGCCTTCACAATGCCTTGTTGCATGAGCTGATCTTGCATCTTAACCTTCGAGATCTCAAAATTGTTCTTGCCAGTGAACTTCTCGATTTCAAATTTGGCATTGTACGTCTTCGCCATTCCAAGTCACCACTGCTTATAATAAACAAGTAAGTTATATGGAGGAATGATCTTACTCAATGTTGAAGAATAAAAAGGTTTAATCCAAAAAAACCTTTTAATAATATATAAAAAAGGTTTAATAAAAATATTTTATTAAAAGGATTCACTTTTAAAAAATTCACCACTTGAATTTATGCATTTATTATAATATGCATATAATACAAATTCACATTTTTAATATAGTATGCATACACCCTTACAATATTTAATGTCGTAAGAACCTCATACCTTAAACCTTTTCACTCCATAAAAAACATGCAAATTAATTTAGAGGAGACCGGTGCTCTCTGTGTATAGAGTTCTCAGCGCTGACTTTAATATCTTGAATCATGTAATGAAAGAGGAGGATCAACACTCCCTTCCCCAGGGGCGCCCATCGCTGACTTGGGAAAAATGCTCCATCCAATATCTACACCCATGCAGAAGTAAAAAAAAAACTCACACACCTCTGATACCTCACCCACGCAGTCTCTCTAAAATGTAGCGATCCGACGCAACGTGTAAGGGAATTTGGTTCATACAAAAATCTCAGTCGTGCCCAGTATGCAGCAACAAAGACAATGATCCCTTGTTTGGCACTTCTCTTGCCCTCTATAAAATTGCGATCAACACCAAAGATCTAGCCTCACAGATCTCCAACAACTCTGATACCACTTTCTATATTTGCAGATGCAGAAACACAAATATCATAAGATGAGCATAATTGCACAAAATTAAAAGACACAGATTTATGTGGTTCACCCAAGATTTGGGCTACGTCCACCAAGAGAAGGCATTGATTGTCTTATTAATCAGATCATGGAGATTACAACAACTCACTCACACTCCTCTTGCCTCTCTAGGCTTCATGGATTTATAGAAATGTTTACACAGTTACATGAACTATTGGAAATAAATGTTGCATTCCATTTTATAATTTTTTTTTCAACAAATTAAAAATATATGAGAGATTTATGAGATAAACAAATAAACAGTTGACCTACTGTATCCTATTTGGGTTAATACAACAACCACCGGATCTTGCATCTTGTTTGTTGTCACATATTCAACAATCTCCACCTTGACAACAATTTACCTGATACCTTGCTCATTTATTTTGTTCATCTTCTTTTCTGCAAGCCAAGAGAAGCCAAGCACCATCATAGCTTCTCTAATAGTAGTGGTTTTGTGAAGATGTCTATGCAGTTTTCTTTTGTATGCACTTTCTCAAGAGATACTCCACCTTCATCAATGACTTGTCTTAAAAAATGGTACTTGATAGGTATATGTTTTGTTTTACTATGATAGGATGGATTCTTATCCAAGTGAATAGCACTTTGACAATCACAAAGTAACTTTACTTTGTCCTACATCCTTCCAAACTCACCAAACGAACCTTTCAACCAAATTGCCTCTTTGCAAGCATGTGAAGCAGCTACGTATTTTGCTTTTGTAGTGGATAAAGAAACAACTTTTTGTAGCTTTGACATCCAACTAATGGCTCCACCTATAATAATAAATACATACCCTGAAGTTTACCTTCTCTTGTTATAGGTGATACAGTAATCACTTGTGCCCCTCAGATATTGAAGCACCCATTTCACTGCCTCCCAGTGCTCTTTACCTGGATTTTCTATATACCTGCTGACAATCCCAACTACATTTCAAATGTATGGCCTTGTACTAACCATCTCATACATTAGATTTCCTACTTCATTAGCATATGGTATTCGAGAAATATATTCCTTTTCTTCTCTTTTACTAGGACATAAACTTGATGAAAGCTTAAAATAGGAAGCCAAAGGGACTAAAACTGGTTTCACATCAATCATACCAAACCTCAAAAGTATATTCTCAACATACTTTTCATGTGACAACCAAATCTTACCATGCCTCCTGTCTCTAAATATCTCCATGCCCAAAATCTTCCTTTCTGCTCCTAGATCTTTCATATCGAGCATCCTAACAATCTGAGCCTTTAACCTGTTGATCTCAATTATGATTTTTCTTGCTAAAAGAATATCGTCAGCATACAATACTAAGATAATGAATATTCCATTGTTGAATTTATTAAACTAGACACAATGATCATACTCACTCGTATAATTCTAGCTCACCATGAAAGAGTCAAATTTCTTGTACCATTGTCTGGGCGACTGCCTCAGACCATACATTGATTTATTGAGACTGCAAACAAATTTATTGTTGTGATTCTGAACGAACCCTTCAGGTTGTTCCATGTATATATCCTCATCCAAATATCCATGTAAAAAAGCAATCTTAACATCTAGCTTCTCCAAGTCCAAATACAGTAAAGCAACCAATGCTAACACACTTCGAATTGAAACAATTTTAACAATTGTTGGAAAAATATCATGAAAGTCAATAACTTCTTTCTGAGAATATCCTTTCGCAACCAACCTTGCTTTGTACTTTTCCACATTATCAGCGACACCCTTCTTCATCTTGTAGACCCACTTGAAACCTACATATTTTCTATCTCTTGGAAGTTATACTAGTTCCCATGTGGCATTCTTCTCTAATGCCTTCATTTCATCCCTCATTTGTTATTTCCATTTATCACTGTTAGAACCCTTCACACCTTCCCGATAGAACGAAGCTTCATCATCATTATTACTCAAAGAAACTGACGAAACAAAATCACCATACCTTCTTCGAGGATTTATGACCAACATAGTTCTCCTTAGGGAAGTTTGTGGCTCAGCCACATTCTATTGATTGTTATCATAAACCTTGTCTTCCTCTATAGGAAACTCTTCATGAACATCTTCATAAACTTGTCCATGTCCTCTTTCAT
>JASDQU011247511.1:3390-20502 GCA_032191745.1 Picea mariana
CATCACCCCCGTTTGGAAAATATTTTTTGATGGAGCCTGCTCCTAGGAAGGCACTGGTGCTGGGGTTTTTTTTGTGTCACCTGCTCAGGAAACCGTATCCCTGTCATACAAATTGGAATTTGAAACCACCAACAATGTGGCAGAGTATGAAGCCCTTTTTCTAGGATTAAGAGCCGCAAGGGAAATGGGAATCCAGGAGGTAGCAATGTTCGGTGATGCAGAGTTGGTGGTCCAACAGGTCAGGAACGCTTATCAGGCTAAGCATCCTCGACTCAAAAGCTACATAAATGAGGTGTGGGACCTAGTTGACAGTTTCTTCTCAGCATTTAATGTTTCTTTCATCCCAAGAGAGGAGAACATGATGGCAGACTCCTTGGCTACATCAGTAAGTAATTTCAAAGTACCCTCGCCGCCTAAATTCAGATATAATGTGGAAGTGAAATACAGGCCCTCCATACCTGACAACGTCAAACATTGGAAGGTATTCGAGGATGATCTTGAGATCAAAAAGTTATTGGAAACTGTCGAAGAATTTTCAGAGATGCATATCGACCAAGACTCTGTTTCTGAAGAAAAGCTTGGTGAGGGTAATTTTCTAAATAAGATTGCAGAGCGTAATATTGTGCAACTGCCCAACAATCATATTCCAAGGGGATTAGTGCCTTTGAAAAGGCTTTTTGATAGAAATTATGTGTCATCAAAGGGAGATACCTCAGAGGATGACACTGGTGCTATTCAATGCAACATTGGGACCGAGAGTGAGCCCAAGTTTGTCAAATTGTCAAGAAGTCTAACAGAGGAGCAGAGGTTTGAATACATGGGAATTTTAAGGGAATTTGATGATGTTTTAACCTGGACCTATGAGGACCTCAAAACCTATGACACCTCTATCATCGAGCATAAAATCCCATTAAAAGAGGAAGCGAATCCATTTAGGCAGAAGCTAAGACAGATCAATCATATGCTACTGCCTATCATGGAGAGGGAAGTAAAGAAGTTGCTTCAAGATCAGATCATTGTACCACTGAGATATTCAGAGTGGGTGGCCAACTTGGTGCCAGTAAGGAAAAAGAATGGAGAGATCTGACTTTGTGTAGATTTCAGGAACCTGAACAGGAGCTCACGAAAGGATAACTACCCCTTGCCAAAGATGGAACATATACTGTAAAGGGTAACAGGAGCTTCCAGGATGTCCATGATTGATGGTTTCTCTGGTTACAATCAGGTCTCATTTCTGCCTAAAGACAGGGAAAAGACGACATTCACCACTCCGTGGGGAATATTCATGTATGCCAAGATGCCATTTGGAATAATGAATGCGGGGGCAACGTTTCAACGTGCCATGGACATAGCTTTTGTTGGGGAAAAGGATAAATTTCTGGTTGTTTATTTGGATGACATCACAGTGTTTTCAAAATCTGATAAAGACCAATGTCTCCATCTGAGGAAGGTTCTCTTGAAATGCAGAAATTTTGGCATTTCATTAAACCCCAAGAAAAATTTACTAGGCCACATAGTATCAGCTGAAGGAGTGAGAATTGACCCCAGTAGAGTTGAAGCGATACAAGCCTTATCGATCCCGAGGTCCAAGAAGGGGGTCCAGTCTTTCCTCGGTAAGATTAATTTTGTGAGGAGGTTTGTGCCTAACTTTGTTGAGGAGGTAAAGCTTATAACAACCATGTTAAAAAAGGAGAATGAAGTAAGGTGGACCTCTCAATCACGACATTCCTTTGAACAAATCAAGAAGGCCCTGACTGAAGCCCCTGTGCTTATCAGTCCTGACTACTCAAAGGATTTCCTTATTTTCTCCTTTGCCTCACCTGACACAGTGGTTGTTGTTCTATTACAGACAAACAACATTGGGTTAGAGCAGCCTATTGCTTATTTCAGTCGAGCATTGAGGGATGCCAAAGTCAGGTATGACGCTATGGAGAAGCAGGCTTATGCTCTAGTAAAAGCTCTCAAATCTTTTAGAACCTATGTCCTTCAGTCAAAGATCATTGCCTATGTCCCCTCAGTTACCATTAAAGACATTCTTATTTAGCCTAATATAGATGGGATAAGAAGTAAATGGATAGCCAAAATCCTGGAGTTTGACCTAGAAATAAGGCCCACCAAATTGATCAAAGGTCAAGGTTTAGCCAAACTATTGGCTGAAGAAAACTGCCAAGCTTTGGGGATAAGTTTTATCAATGAATGCTCGAGTATTCAACAGAATCAAGTGCTTGACATAGACTATCAAAGGGATCCCCCATTGGCTCGATGTCCTTGGTATAAGGATGCCATATACTTTCTGCAGGAGCTGCGGCCTCCAGACGACCTGCAAAGAAGCAAAGAAAGAGATCTGAAGCTCAAAGCAGTCCGATACTGCCTAATCGATCAAGTGTTATATTGGAAAGACCCCCTAGGGGTGATTCTAAAATGCATGAGTCTACAAGAGGTCGAGATGATCGCGGCTGAATTTCGTAGCGGCTTGTGTGGAGGGCACCATTTCTGGAAAGCCACAGCCCACAAAATCCTCAGGGCTAGGTACTACTATCCTACCGTGTTCACTGATGTCTGCAAAAGGGTCAGAGCCTGCATCAAATGTCAAAATTTTGCAGGAAAGCAGCATCTCAGGTCTCTGTCGTTAAATCCGGTGGTGGTTTCAGGGCCTTTCCAGCAGTGGGGCCTAGATTTCATTGGAGAAATTCACCCTGCCTCTAGTGGGCAGCACAGGTGGATCCTGACTACTACAGATTTCTTTACCAAGTGGATTGAAGATATCCCCACCAGGAGTGCTTCCCACAAGGTAATCATTGGATTCTTGGAGGACCTCATCACAAGGTTTGACTGCCCAAATAAGATTGTCACTGATAATGTAGCTGCTTTCGGGTCTGAACCACTAGCCAAGTTTTGTGAATAGTTCAGGATCAAATTGATTCACTCCACCCCATATTATCCACAGGGAAACGGTCTAGCGGAATCCTCCAACAAAATCCTGATAAGGATCATCAAAAGGTTGTTGGAAGACAACAAAAGGCCTTGGAATTCAAAGCTGAAATTCACCCTATGAGCTGATCGGGTGGCTACAAAGAAAGCTATAGGTCTCTCCCCTTTCCAGTTAGTCTATGGAGCCGAAGCCGTCTTCCCTTCTCAGCTGGCCACTCCCGTAGCAAAACTCTTCCAGGATTATCAAAAGGAGCCCAATGACATGATCAGAAGGATTTATTAGCTAGTAGAGGTCCAACAGGCTAGGGAGTAGACAGTGGATAGGATTCATGACCATTAGCAAAATATCAAGCAGGTCTTCGACAAGAAGGCCAAGAAGGATCGATTCCAGATAGGAGACCTGGTGCTGAAATGGGATTCTCCTAAACAAGATAAGGGCAAACACAACAAATTTGAAGCCCTGTGGATTAGGCCTTTCAGAATCTCTGAGGCTTTCTCAAATAACACGTATAGGTTGCGAGGTTTGGAAGGTGAAGAAGTTTTCAGCAGCCTAGTGAATGGGCATTTCCTGAAGAAATGTTTTATTTGAGTCTCATATGGCTCCTTTGTTTGTAAATATTGTCCTTTTTGTTTCTTAGTTCGTTTTCGTTTTTATTTTTGCGGCCTAATAATGACTCCATAGCCCAACAAAAAGGTGACTGGAACTGCAGACGGAGTTCTTAGAGCATTGCAGGGATGACTCTATCCCCCATGGAGCCTAATGTTNTTGACCTGGAAATAAGGCCCACCAAATTGATCAAAGGTCAAGGTTTAGCCAAACTATTGGCTGAAGCAAACTGCCAAGCTTTGGGGATAATTTTTATCAACGAATGCTCGAGTATTCAGCAGAATCAAGTGCCTGACATAGACCATCAAAGGGAGCCCCCATTGGCTCGATGTCCTTGGTATAAGGATGTCATATACTTTCTGTAGGAGCTGCGGCCTCCAGACGGCCTGCAAAGAAGCAAAGAAAGAGATCTGAAGCTCAAAGCAGTCCGATACTGCCTAATCAATCAAGTGTTACATTGGAAAGACCCCCTGGGGGTGCTTCTAAAATGCATGAGTCCACAAGAGGTCGAGATGATCGCAGCTCAATTTCATAGTGGCCTGTGTGGAGGGCACCATTTCTGGAAAGCCACAGCCCACAAAATCCTCAAGGTTGGGTACTACTGGCCTACCGTGTTCACTGATGTCTGCAAAAGGGTCAGAGCCTGCATCAAATTTCAAAAGTTTGCAGGAAAGCAGTAGCTCAGGTCTCTGTCGTTAAATCCAGTGGTGGTTTCAGGGCCTTTCCAGCAGTGGGGCCTAGATTTCATTGGAGAAATTCACCCTGCCTCTAGTGGGCAGTACAGGTGGATCCTGACTGCTACAGATTTCTTTACCAAGTGGATTGAAGCTATCCCCACCAGGATTTCTTCCCACAAGGTAATCATTGGATTCTTGGAGGACCTCATCACAAGGTTTGACTGCCCAAATAAGATTGTCACTGATAATGTAGCCGCTTTCGGGTCTGAACCACTAGCCAAGTTTTTTGAACATTTCAGGATCAAATTGATTCACTCCACCCCATATTATCCACAGGGCAACGGTCTAGCAGAATCCTCCAACAAAAGCCTGATAAGGATCATCAAAAGGTTGTTGGAAGACAACAAAAGGCCTTGGAATTCAAAGCTGAAATTCACCCTATGCGCTAATCGAGTGGCTACAAAGAGAGCTATAGGTCTCTCCCCTTTCCAGTTAGTCTATGGAGCCGAAGCCGTCTTCCCTTCTCAGTTGGCCACTCCCGTAGTGAAATTATTCCAGGATTATCAAGAGGATCCCAATGACATGATCAAAAGGATTTATTAGCTAGTAGAGGTCCAGCAGGCTAGGGAGCAGACAGTGGACAGGATTCAGGACCATCAGCAAAAGATCAAGCAGGTCTTCGATAAGAAGGCCAAGAAGGAGCGATTCCAGATAGGAGACCTGGTGCTGGAATGGGATGCTCCTAAACAAGATAAGGGAAAACACAACAAATTTGAAGCCATGTGGATTAGGCCTTTCAGAATCTCTGAGGCTTTCTCAAATAACACGTATAGGTTGTGAGGTTTGGAAGGTGAAGAAGTTTTCAACAGCCCAGTGAATGGGCATTTCCTGAAGAAATGTTTTGTTTGAGTCTCATATGGCTCCTTTGTTTGTAAATATTGTCCTTTTTGTTTCTTAGTTCGTTTTTGTTTTTATTCTTGTGGCCTAATAATGACTCCATAGCCTAACAGAAAGGTGATTGGAACTGCAGACGGAGTTCTTAGAGAATCACAGGGATGACTCTATCCCCCATGGAGCCTAATGTTAGCAACAATTCTTGTCTTGGGCATAAGAGTATCCAGGTCTATAGGCTACACGACAAGCGCCCAAGCATAGCACAGAAAAATATCGCTTATGGTTACCAATCAAGCGAGTGGGCGAAGTTATGTCATCAACAGCCAGGATCCATGTATAGAGCAGATCAACGATCGGCGGGTAATCATGGTTAGCAGAGTTGCACCAGGATTAGCACAATGGATAGTGCTTATATATCACCAAAAAGATCTCAGCCGTCCATCCCGGAGGAGTATGTGGTGCACGATCGGGCCCCATCGCCTCCTCGCCCTTCGTGACTTTGAAGAATGAGGACCAACCTCCTCCCAGCCGTGAGACGCAAAGTCCTGAAGGCATCCTGGACTGGGGCCCATGGTCTCATGAAGTGTTTTCAGCCATCCATCTAGAGGGGACACCTGGCAGCAAATAGAGCCATCTCGGTGCTTCGCCCATCGCGATGCCAAGGTGAAAAAAGAAACTCCGTTATGTTCCAATGCATGAGATTCCGGGTGATTCCCGGACCTAGGCCCATGGAGGTGTCAGGTGAGTTCAAGGCCATCAGATCTTAGAGGGACATGTGGTGCCAGATTAAGCCTTCTCGGCATATCACTCATCGCGACTTCAATCAACAAAGATTATCCCTTTCGTATTTGTGAATGCTGAAAAGTGCCATGGGAATAGGCACATTGTCACAGTCTGTGGTCACTTGGAGAAAGAGAGAAGTTGCGTAAAGAAGGATGAAGCACTGAGTTCAGTTATAGAGCGGATCGTCACGGTCTCCAAGCGCCATCAGATCCGATCTCCATATTGTTTCTCGCCTGAAGTAAATGATGACAAGAGCGAGTGGTTGAAGCTTCCTTTCATTCATTAAGTGAGGGGATGGAGGGTCTGGCAAGCCATCTGCCCAAAGAAGTCCTATGTATTTATTTTCTCAAAGGTGCCATGATAAATTCTTCAACTCAACAGAGAAGTCTACGCATGCTAGCTCAGCACTTAATGGTTCAGCTACCCTCCTTACAGGAGCCATGCGTAGTTAAGATGGCACTTAAAGAAAGATATCAGTACGAGTTTGACTGAAGGGATGCCAATCTCTAGGTGACTAGACACGCCTCTGTAAGGAAACTTTTCCTGAGTATATAGACTCAGTCTTTGTATTTTTGTAGGCATCGATGGTTGAGCAGAGCTCCTGGTTGTAAAGTTTTAATGAAGCACTTTTATTCTGGTTATGCATGAACTTTTGAGACTTCTTGTCTTATGGATGCCAGTTTCTTTCACATCTTTGTTTACGCTGTGTTAGAATAGCTCGGAATTGGAGGATCTAGTCAAGTTGTAGTTGTTATAGGATGATGTTGTAATGGATCACTATAATAGTTACATTGTCTCTGATCAGTTCTTGTGATTCTCCCAGTGCTGAGTGACTTGGAATTGGAGGATCTAGTCAAGTCCCTTTTTTAGTTCCATGAGACCCTGAACCAAGAGGATCTTGTATTCAAAGTCTTTCTTCTGCAAACTGCTGAAAGCCTGTTGCCCAAAGTCATTTGTTCACCCTCCTTACCAAGTCTTCCACCTGCTCACCTTTTAATCAACCCACTGGCTGAAGTTAGATCAAGACCTCCTTTGTCCCTTGCATGTCAGAACCAGTCCCTGAGTTAGAATGATATTCCCCTGAGTCTCTACCCATTTGATCACACCTTAAAAAATACTATGACATAAAACTGATGGGTGTCGGGCTCTGCTCCTGCAAGCAATCCAGTAGTGACTTCCGACGCTAACACCTTACGGTTGTCCTGCTTATCAAACCCAACTAAGCTTTCAAGCACCTCTATTTTGGTCACTAAGGTGACGAAAGAGGCGCAACAGTACCCAAAAGGAAATGGTCACAGAACTTTTAGGGTGTGTTGAGTACTCAAAACTCCCTTATGTACATCATTTACAAATTGCGAGTTTTAATCAAAACTTACGAAATCAAGGTGAAAAAAAAATATTTTAGGAAGTAGATAAAGAAAGCAGATTTAAATCTTTTTTGTTTTCTTTTATAAATCTAACTAATCTTGAATTGAATAAACTATGAAATGAAGCCGTGAAGGTAGTCAAAATATGAACCAAACATTCCGGTTTCATTAATATGTAAATGAGAGAATTGAGAAACACAAAGGAGCTAACCTGTTGTTAGTTAGTGTGGTGTGTCTAAGCATCTGTATGAGTGAAGAACATTCAATTGCCATGCCTAAGAGAGAAATCTGCAATATACTTTATTATTGTTCTAAATAAATTTAAAACATGTATTGGCAGTTGAGATTTAATAACAGAGGAGGGAACACAAATTGAACCCTATGATGTTATAATTGCACATAATTACAGCAAGATATTTAAGTGTAATTTAGTTCATTTCATCATTCAACTAAAATTCAAAGATAAATCCTCTCATTCGAATTGGAGATATGATCACAGGATTTATGTCTGGAGCTGCAAATTATAGACTATATTTACAACATAAGTATCCCAAACATAATAGATTATTAATTCTAAAGCTATCAGACCTACTAATATATCAGGATTGATAAAACATAAATTAAAACATCATTTACAAAACGCTAAAGACAAAATGGATATATGTTGTTTCATTAAGTCTTGGAATCACTAGTCCATCTTATGCTCCTTACCAAGATGATTTCCTTTACAAAATGTAGAGTATTTAAAGAGTTTATGAAAACTAAACTTCCTATCTTCTAAGATAGGATCATATCTCAAAATATCTAAAACTTACAAATATAGAGGGCCTAGAGCCACTCATGATCAAAGTATATCTTCAAAATTTATGAAAGTTCTCTCCTATTTACAAAATAAGAAAAAAGATATAGCTAATCAACTAAGTCGAGCATTCTCCATCCCATAAGATCATAATTAGATACACCTTGTCTTGAAAAAATGAAATGAGAGAAAGTTAGACATTTCATTAACTAACACTTTCTAAATTTATATGAAAAAATGACTTGGCTACAAAATCTCTCGATTATGTAGCCAGTATTATTATTGGTAACAAAAATCCAAATTGATCCAAATTGATTATAAAAACAAAAAATAAAGCATGACTATAACAAAAATCATTCTTACCATTTAACTAATAACAAAAATTGGATCACGATATCTCATAATTTATCACAGCCTGTACACCATCAATGTTTTTTATAACAATATTGCCTATCCTTTTTAGATGCTTCACTTGTCTCTATGCATTGGCCTTGAGTTCACGGTTTTCATTTGCCAACGATTCATTGTGAGTCATGAGAGCTTAGATGCTTGCTTGGAGAATGGAGATGTCTGTATAGTACTTCCCTATCCAATGCAAGCAAACTTCACAATGTACATCAGGGGTGATCTCTTGAGGAACCGTGCAATTGTGTGCTAAAACATCAACACTACCCACTGTCGACCTTTGACCGAGCTTAATACCTGTAAACCCCTTGCTATATTTTAGACACAGTGGGAGATTATTGACATAATCGAATGGTTGGTATGGTTTGGAACAATTCAGATCTTCCTTTGCTAGAAACCTTTCAATCTCAGAGTCAGAATCCTCATGGATATCGATCAAATCGATCAATCTCACATCAGGCTTGGATATATTACGTAGACTCCTTGAAATGAGTCGACCATCCCTCTTATTATGAAACCCTAACATTGCTTGATTCTTCTTTGACTGTTTGCGAGGATTTTTATTGTCGGATTTTATAGTAGGGTTAGGGAAAACAATTGGTTCATGCACACAAGTTTTAATAAACTCAGAACTAATATCCTATTGCTCACATAAAAGTTGATCGGGAACTTCCCCTTCACGAGTGTTTTCATCCAAAAACTTTGTCTTGTCACTTGAGAAATTGAGAGGTTTTTCTATCATAGGCTTATTCTTCACAAGGGTTTCTACAGGACTTGCTATAACAAAACTATTTCAAGCTAAGAACCCATCCCAATCATCACCCAGGGTTTTCAAACAATGAACCAACAACAACTTAATCAAACCATGGTGAAAGAGACTAGAATCTAGATTCTGTTTCTTGTATCTTTTTGACATTTTATACAGACTCCTTAGCAATTAAAATGGCACGTTTAAATGGAAGCCAATAAAATGCATGAGTAATCACACATGGTAAAGGAAAACCAAGCCATAACAGCCTTCATAGGTAATAAATTGTTTTAAAATAGTCAACAGATGGTGCCATCTAACCTTGAGTAGGGAGACCAGAATACCTTTGTCACAGAAGCCAATCTTTCTGGAGGTGATGAAAAGACTCCATGGTACTTCGTCCAATTTCAAATTTTTGAACTGCTTTTGACTAGTGAGAGGGAGCCCTGTTTCTTCACTCAAAAAATCTTTGGTGATCTCCAATTGCAAATCACCAACCTTCGCCCTGTATCCATCAAACGTTAGGGAAAATTATTTGGCCACTTGCAAGTTATACCCCTGGAACTTCTTAATAAACAAATACCAACCATGGCTCCTCAGATCCTCACTTGCATCATCATAAAGAAACAATGTTTGAGAGCCATTTGGCTCTATTTAGACAACAAGGGACATTAAGGGTTCGATCAGATTGTAATAGGGGCGACCCAAACTAGCTATGGGCTTTGGAAGTAGTAGTAAAAGAGGCAAGTCTGAGCTAATACTGTGGAAACAAAACTAGCAACACACTAGTGTGACCATAACATAAGTATAAGGGTTTCAGTCACGAAATTCGAGCATTTTTGGTAATGAACGTTTTGGGTACAGATCATAACAAAAGACCTTGGATCGTAATGAGAGGCCTATCGGCTCAACTTGCCAGCTAAAATGAAGTACAGAATACGATATTGGTGTGTTTAATTCCCATGTTATGTAATGGATATACTTGATTCGCAAAGGTTAGGAATGGATACGTTTTTACGATGCAAATGAAAATCGATTCTTGGTATAATAGTTTATTTATCAAAGGATCCAAATAGATAATATCATAGTCCAAAAGTGAATCGACATAAGTATTTCATCGATATATGATAATCTTAAAAAAAAAAAATCATTCCAATAAGATACATGAGGTAGATGTAAGCACATTGACCCTTTTAAAACCAAGCTTTGGATAGAGTTAAAATGAGAAATTAAGTTTTAATGCTTGATTCATGCTTTAAGTCATGAATCAAGTAAGAAAACACAAGATAAAAATAAAAACAAGAATGATCAAACATATTTTTTTATAATTGAATAATCACCCTCAAATAGTGATATTTACAGGATGAGGCATAGGAAGCTACATGAGGTGTCATTTGTCATTCAAAATAGCAAAAGCATTTAGGGTTGTCAATAGTGGAGACTCACTGGGAGAAGCAGATATCTCTACATCACCAATGAGTTCATGTTAGGACTGATTAGAATGATTAAAGATCAAAGAACAAATGAAGGAAATCAAGCATTTCAATCAAATTCCAACAATTATCACACAGTCCAGCTTCAGATGTCTTTCTGTTCAAATGAAATCCAGTGAAATTTTTTAATTATGAGAGAAATGACATTTAAGCCAATGACTCTGATACTGTTGACAGGGTTGTTTCTCACAACAGGCGTTCATAGCCGTGACAAGGATTTATATTAACCCACTCTGACGCCTCTACCCTGTCCAAGAATTTTCAATTCAAAATGAAGGTCACTTACGATAAATATCAAAATTTATACCTAATCATTTTCTTGAACCCAACATTGCTTCGCTATTAGTAGGCCTAATCAGTACCCCGACGAAGTTGTCTTGGCATCATGCATGCATTTACCCACCACCAACAGACCTGTTCAGTATCTTGGCGGGTTTACAGACACTTCCCACAACTCTCTAGAAATTATTTACAATCTGACATAAATTTAATGATATTCAGAAGAGTGGGGTGATGCTGAACATTTCAGTTTTCAGAACATTTGATATTTTCCAGCCTTGATTTTCTCTTGATAATCTCCATTATGATCTAAAATTATTTTTTTGATTAAGAATACTTTTTGAGGACAAGAATGCATACTTGAGTTGTTTTCTTTAAAAATTTCATATCATAAAGAGCTTTAATGATGATCGTGTATGCTAATGATTGTAAAGTGAAACCAGAAAAACTACTTCGAACATAAAGTTTCTTCAGCTAGTCTGTGTTTTAGCAATTTACAACATTGATGCTCTGAAAATACCTTTATTGTTGCTTCATAATGAGGCATTCCAGTTTCCCTTTCATGCACTAAAAGGTGACACAGACATAAGTTTATTCAGAAAGCATTGAAAACACACAAAATGAAAAGAACCAAAATAAAAAAAATAGAGGTAAATCAAAACAGAAAAAATATGTACAAAGGTAAATCTGGATTTATCAAAAAAAATACCTTTTGAGAGCTTGGCCATTCACCTGGAAGGTGCCTGGTTTCCCCTCCAAATTGTGTAGACGGAAAGAGCTGGGACCTAGTTTTTCAGTGATGACAAATGGTCCTAACCACAAATTTTGGAACTTGGTATGTTCTCCTTTTCCCTCATGAGGTCTATCCCATTTGAGAACCAAGTCTCCTACCTCGAAGTTTCTATGCAAAGAGGAGTTTGAATCAAACCATCTTTTCACAATATGCTGATGCTGATCCATCTTCTTCTTTTCCTGTTCTCTTACTTCCTCTAGTTTTAATAAGGCATTGATTCGACTTTCCAGAGGAGGGAAGACCTCTTCTTGGAATTTCTGTGATAATTGCAGAGATGGGAGTAAGACATGAGGAGGTAGTATTACTTCTCTCCCCTAAATGAGAAAGAAAGGAGAATTACCAATAGAAGCCTTGGGATTTACTCTATCAGCCCATAATGCATTAAACAAAGAGTTGTGCCAATTCTTGCGGTTTTCGGACATTGTCCTCTTAATGATCTTGATCAGATTCTTGTTTGTTGATTCTGCCAGTCCATTTCCTTGGGGGTAATAGCTGGCATAAAATTTCAATTTGATCCCTTTTTCTAAGGCAAATACATTCATATTGAGGGATGAGAAATAAGATGCGTTATCAAAGAATAAACACTCGGGAATACCGAATCTAGTAATGATATTTGCGATCAGGAAAGATACTACCTAATTCGTGTTTACCACTTTCAAAGGTGCAGCTTCAGACCATTTGGTAAAATAATCCATTTTTGTAATGATATATTTATGTTGCTGTAAAGAAGCAGGGTTAATTGGCCCTATGATGTTGAGATCCCACTGCTGAAAAGGTGGATCCATGGTAACAGACTGCAAAGGGAATGCTACCTTTTTCACTCGTCCAACAGCCTTTTGGCAGATTATGCATTTACGACATAATGCATGGGCATCCTTAAATAACGTCGCCCAATAGTTCCCATATCTTAACACTTTGTGAGCAGTGGTGTCCCCATTGAAGTTTCCACCCACTTCACCTGCATGTAGTTCAAATAACACTTTTTCTGATTCTTCTTTTTCCAAACAACGCATAAGAACACCATCAAAATTCTTTCAGAATAATACATCATTTATGAGTTGGAAAGATGCATATTTTAACTTGAGTTCCCTTCTATTTCTAGGATCAAGATAAAGAGGAGAAGATCCATGTGTCAAATAAAATTTATATCATCATACCAAGAATTGACATCTTGTGTACAACAGAGCTAATTTTCATTACGCTCATTTATAGTTGAGATATTAATTTGACTTTTGAGTTCTTCAACTGAATCATCCACTAGTTTACATAGGCCTTGACCTCTAAAATTTTTTGCAAGAGTTATTTTGAGGTCATATTCTTGTAACGATGTCATCCAATTTGCCCATTTTTCACCCAGTTCCTTTTGTACTAATAAGTTTCTTACAGCAGGGAAAGGGACAATGACTTTAGTTCTGGATTTCAGCAGATATGATCAGAAGTGTTTCACTACTTTAAAAATAGCATATGCCTATTGATCTATAGTTGGGTAATTCATTTCATCCCCTTTAAAAGATGATCTCATGAAGGAAATAGGGATTTCATTGCTTTCATCATTTTTTGATGTTAACACGATAGTGTAAGATCGGTCAGAGGTGAAAGTGTAAAGAGTGAAATCTTGCAAGAAATCAGGACTCATCAAGGAAGGAGCTTCCACTATGGATTTTTTTATGGAAACAAAAGCTTGATTTTCCTGTGGTCCCCAACGATATTGAACATCCTTTTTAATTAAATTTTGTAGCGGTCTTACCATTTATGAAAAACTTGGGACAAATCTTCTGACAAAATTAATCTGGCCTAAAAAGGATTGCAAGGATTTTTTAGAAGAGAGGGGGGGCGGGGGGGGGAGAGTTTGGAAATGGCTTGAGTTATTTCAGGATCAATGATCATTCTATCACTGGACACTATGAACCCAAGCATTTTTCCTTGTTCCACTATAAAGACTGACTTCTTAGGGTTAAGAGATATGCCATACTTGCAACATCATTCTAGAACAGTCCTAAGGTGAGACAAGTGATCTTTCTTGTTCTCAGAGAAGATGGTAATGTCATCAAGATAGACCACTACTTCTTGATTTATGAGGCCATGAAAATCAATGTCCATTACTCTTTGGAAAGTCGCCCCGGCATTTATGAGTCCGAAAGGCATCTTCCTGTAGGCATAGGTCCCCCATGGGGTATGAAAATTGGTTTTTAACTGGTCTGCTGGAGACATGAGGACCTAATTGTATCCCAAAAAACCATATAATAGTGACATTATTTCAGAACCGGATACCTGCTAAAGAATTTGTTCTAGTGGAGGAACATGATAATTGTCTTTGTCAGACACTCGGTTCAAGTTATAAAAACTGACATAGAGTCGAATTTCGCCACTTTTCTTCCTTACAGGAACTAGATTCGACACCCATTGTGTGTTTCTCATCCGGAATATTATATTTTCATTCAATAATTTATTTATTTTTTTCTTGACATTTGGCTCCAACTTAGGGTGCATCTTTCTTAGCTTATACTAAAAAGGTTGAGACTGGGGTTTCATGGGGCTGATATGTTGTATTATATTAGGGTCAAAAGTTTTTAAATCATCATATGTCCAGGCAAAAACATCCTTGAATTCTTTAAACAGTTTTATAAAAGAAGATCGTTCTTGCTCGGAGCATCCCATTCCCAAATTGATATTTTGTGGATTATCTTTAGTCCCTAGATTTATCATTTCATGAGTCAAGGAAGAACTGTTTGTTTTACAATTTATCAACCCTCTGAATTTATCATGCAAATCATAAAACTTCTCTAGTCTTACCATGGATTTATGAATAGATTTTACTAGATCAGACGTCGATTTGGGAGATCTAGGATCTGATATTACCGTGAAATTGTGGAGATTTTCATCATGAGTGCCTTCATCGATAATTGCACCTTGGAAAGTGTCCTCCATATTCAAAAAGTTGATGATATGTTGATCATCGTCGAACACTCTCCAATTAGTGATGTTGTCTGAGATCGATGGTTTGAAAAATAATTCAATTGAAAATGCATTCAAAGAGAGATATTCTATGGGAAAAAGTTTAGAAGCAACGTTAGCCAATAGGTCAACCTCAAAATTACTTAATCTAGGAATGGAATTGATGTTAAATGCTGAAAATTTGTTTATCAGATTCCACACCTCAGTTTGGTAAATTTTTAGATATGGTGATAGGAAATGTATGGAATTTATTACCTACCTGACCACAATTTCCAAATCACCAAATACCATTAAGTTCCTTATGTCCATATCTACAACTTTCCTGAGTCCTTGCAAAAGTTCCTCGTATTCGGCAGTGTTGTTAGTGCATTCGAACTCTAATCGACAGGCGATGAAATTTTTATCACCTGCTGGGTCTATGAGTACACATCCTGCACCAGTTCCTTCTTTGGATTTGGATTCATTGAAGTAATTTGACCATATCTGAGCTTTGTTGGCAGTGTTTGGAAAATTTGGCAAAGTTGTTGACTAAGTAAAGGTCATGAGCTCTGATTGTTTCTCTGAATCGGTGATGGGGGAAGTTTCATCCATGAAGTTACCAAAGAAGGTGTTCATTCCCTACATTTCAAATGAATTAGTGGATGTAGTAAAATGTTCATTCATATCATTCAGATCTATCACGGTATGCTTCAGATAGCGTTCATGGTTTATCCTAATTTTATTTGGCTGCCCATTTTCTGGTAACCACAAATGAGACCAATCTGTGGCAAAGTACCCATGCAGTTGTTAGGACCAGTCCCTACTCAAGAACAAACAATAGACTTCAGGTATGTCAAAAACAATGATATCAATAATTTGGTGAACCTTAGGATTAGAATATAACCTAACCACACCATTCTTAATTTCGTCGATTACCTTAACGTTCGTCCAATTGAGCTGAATGATTTTAAGACTAGAAGGCTGAACTTCTACGTTAATTTTTTGGCAAACAGATAAAGGAATCACATTTGATGATGCCCCAGAATCCACCATGCAATTATGTACATTTCTATTGAAAATTTCAAAAGTCAGTAAGAAAGGTGGGACATTTTTTCGAGTATTAACAACAGAATTCTGTTGATTTTTTGTTGATGTCCCTGAAACAATTTTATCTACATTTTATACAGTTTTTTCTGTTGAATCCCTTTTATTAGGAAGTTTGGGTGTGGTTTTAGTAGGGAGCATTTTTTCTGTTTTAGAAATGATTTTTGCATTTTTCTTGCTGCTAGAATCATTGTTTTTGCTATTTTCTACGATATTCTAAAGCATTTTTGTAGAATCAGAGGAAATTTCAAAAGCTCATAAAAAAATATATTAGCTCTTAGTTTTTTCAGATCTTCAATCAAGTCATATTCTAAAATTGGGGCTGCTAAATTCTATTTTATTTCATCTTGTTTTGATTGTTTCAGAGGCACATTGTTACTCATTTCAGAAGAGGGTTTTCTCTGTGCTTTGCTTCTGGTGTTGTAAGGATGAATAGTTTCAAAGTTTGCTTGAAAGTTACTGTCAAAAAAATGTCCGAAGATATTGGGAGATGAGTCCTCTTCTTTAGCTACTTCTTCCTTGACTACATCTTCATAAATTTCAGAAGGGGCAGAGTTATCATGTGATGTAATAATAGTTTGCAAAGCGTATTGTAAACTTTCAAAATTAAGACCTTCAGGGGTAGGATTTGGTCGCTTTGGGGGAACCGTTTTTCTAAAAGGAGGTTTAAAAATTCCTTTTCTTGAGGATGCTTCTTCGATTGATCTCTTCAAGTCTATGACTTTATTTGATAGTTTTTGAAAACATTTTTTCAAGCTTTCCAGGCCTAGAGTTTCTGGTTGGCTTTTGGCTTGGGAAGGACTTTCAAGGATTTCGATTTTCTTTTTAGAGGATGAAGTTGTTTCAGCTTCATTATTGAGATTGTCTTTCAAACTTAATATGTCCTTTTCAATTTGGCTTGCCTCCTCGAAGGATTCCAGTAATATAGATGTTTTAGACCTTTTAACCCAAATTGCTATATTATTATGTAGGGCTTTGGTGTAATATGCGACAATTAGACTTTTTGCAGGCATTGAATCTACGAGAATTTGATTCTTTAATGTGAGGAATCTTTGGTTAAAATATTTTACTTTCTCCTTAGGGTTCATTTTTAGGCTGGAGAGTTCCATTACCAAGAATTTTGGGGTTTTATCATCTCCAAACTTCTCTAAGAAACAGGTTTCAAATTTTTCCCAAGCGACAATGGTCTAGGGTTGCTCAGAGAAATACCATGTAGAGGATTTTCCCTCAAATGTATAAGGAAAGAGTCTACATACTACATATTCATGCTCTACACTTTTGAGTCTAATGGCTGGCAT